>SNQJ01S0016296.1:172834-183108 GCA_010110895.2 Picea sitchensis | reverse complement strand
TCACATTGAGTTGGTGCTCAATTATAGATGATGTACAGAACTTAAAATACTGCCTATCATTTCGAAGAAGAAGAGGTTTTCTCCCTTTATGGGTTTCCTTGTGAAAATATTTCTCTGTGTATACCTTATGTGTGACTGATGCTCATTACTTTTATTGTCCATATGTTGTATAATGTTGATGATCAGTTGAAGAAATATTAAGAATGTATTAATAGACTTAAAATTGTTTAAGCGCAATAACAACTGATTCACCCCCCCCCTCTCTCAGTTGTCTTAGTAATTTCAACAAAGGGATAAGTATCTGGCAGTCTAAAAACCTTTTTTTTTCTATTTATTAATGGCAATGTTTTTGAACCCCTATTGGGTTCTCACTAGTAAAAGCATAAACTACAGATCACCGAAGTTATTTGGCTGCAAGATGTATATGACGGAACATGAGACACAGGTTCTAGGTACCATGAACCCGGGGCCTGTTGGCCAAATAACTGGCTAAGTATTGGCCAAGAGAAACGTTTGATATCTATTTCAATAGTATTCGTACTAATATGTATTAGTGGAGAAATTTTTCATATTTATCTGAATAGTATTCATACTAATATATATTAATGGATTGTTTTTGTTTCAAATGCAAATTATTTCCCAATTTGCAGGATGCTCTTCGGTTTGCAAATTTCGTTGAAACCACGAAAATTTTGACTGCAAGATGTATATAACGCAACAAGAAACATGAATTTGCATTATGGTTTAAACAAGATAAACTCCTTATCATCTATTCATTTTGTACTCCTTGCAATGACATGAGAAAACACTGACTCTCCATAAACATTAATATCTAAATTAAATTAAATGTAATCAAAATTTGGTGTGATTTAAGTAATTAAGATAGCTTCAACCATCCCTTTATTAATTCCAAGATTTTTGAACACCTGGTGAGTTATCAGTAGTTAAAGAATAAATTGCAGATCACTGAAGCTCTTTGGCTACAAGATGTATATGACGGAACATGGAACATATTTTTTTAATACCGCAAACCCAAACATAATTTCCTAAGCTTTGTCGAAGAAGAAGTTTTTGTATTTATTCCAATAGTACTGATATTAATATATATGCACATATATTATAAACTAGAAGAAGCTGCAATATATGCAAGATACCAAACATGAACATTGCGTCAACACTTGAGATGCCTTCTTGTAACTCATTAATTCATTCTATTTATGGGACCCAAAGAATGGAAGCAAGACGGGTCCTCCAAAATAAAATTAAAACAAATACCAGACATTGGAAAATACTATTAAAAAATAAACTGGAATTATTCTATATTCAAATAATATGGGTTACAAAATACAACTGAGACTATTTTCCACAACGATTGCAATTTCACCTGCCACCAACCAATAAAAAATAGATACATTGATGAATCTTGTTCACAGTTTTCTTGACGTGAAAATCGTTTATTCGAAAAAAATGAGTTGAATATCAATTTTGGGTCTTGTAGTTATTTGTTGGTGCCAACTACATCTATCCCAGTTTTTTGAATAACTTGTCTCTTCTAGATATGGCCTGCTTGCAATGGTTGGTTATTCAACATTCCATTCTTTGTCAAGTATTAATTTCCCTCTGCCATAAAAAACTTGGGGTTTAAGGTGATTTCCTTGCAATGTTCATGACCCTTGACATCTGAGACAACTTAGAAATGCGATTCAGGCCAATTTCAAAGTGGACAGAGTCGTTTTATGTCATAATAGCTATGGAACAGGAAAAATATTCAAGTATGTTGTGACTTCTATTCTCCATGTATTTAATCATTTGTTTAGTTGAAAAGGATGCCTGAAGATTTGTATGTTGAACTTATTTGCTTTATTACAGTAAATTGGAAAAAACGTCCAACCTAGGTGGAAAATGTTAATCTGTTGAGGTACATCACTTCTTCGGGCAACATAGGTCTGGAAAGTGTATCAAATGTTGCATAACGCATCAACACAGGTCTGGCAAGTGTATCAAATGTTGCAGATCGCATCAAAATATATCTTTCGTCATAGCGGTGGCAAATATGGCAGCCCACATAAAGGTCTGGAGTGTTCGGAGGTGATGCCAAATATGTGGAGTTTGTAACTACATCCAGAGGAAACCGAACAAACTTTGACAACGAACATGGCTTTCTGTCAAGTCGGTTACCACACCCACAAGTAGCTCAATAAATTTGAAATATAAACTTTTGTAGTGATAATATGTCGTTTTATCCACCCATACAGTTTCTGTTACCCGCCTCTGGTTACATTCGCAAATGGAGTAATATTTCATGTCATTTATGAACATCACAGGCCATTTTTCAAGCCATGGTAAGTGCACCACCCCCGAGGAAGAAAAATTCTTGTGGGATTTGTAGAATTCAATACACTTTAAAAATCTGTGTCGTTGGAAGAAACTATATACTTCAACGAAGAACTATTTTGCACGTGACCTGGAAATCCATTACAACTCCCAGTAAGAAAACAAAGAAGTTCAACAAACAAATATCCAAGCAACCTTTTGAACCAACCAAGGCATCGAACATAGGGAGAACACCAACCAGAAGATACTTGTTCTTCTTTCTTCCTCCTCTCTGAGTTTTTGTTGGATAACAGAGTTTTTTTTTTACTCAAAGCTCACGTCACATAAAACCAGTCTCTCTTCTTTCATTCTTGCCTCAATCACATCTCTAAGTTTTCTTACATGTCCATGATCGGGAACTTTAGAATGAAGGCACCCTAAAGTGAAACTCTTTGATGATAGAGAGAAATGACAATAAGTATTTAAAAGTAACGTCAGATGATCTTCCATAGATTTTGTGTTAATTCATTCTAATGACAGATGTTCTCGATATTTTTACTTATTAATGTCAATATTTTCGAATATGTACGCTAAATAGTGACTAATAGCACGTATTACCATTGCCATATCCAAGCAGATTCTCAAATATGGAATTAAGATATGCACAATATTAAAGAGGGACATGGTGTCAAGGCCTTTGTGGGTGACATGTTCGTGGACTATGCTGAAGCCTTTAAGAAAACTAAAAGAGATTTTTTTTTTTTTTCAAATTCAAAATGCAGGAAAAAGAAATTACCAGATCCCATAATACTTTCCTATCTATTCATTTTAGTGAGAGATGTCCTTGAGATTTCCTCTTATTAAATCCAATACTTTTGAACCTGTCTAGTCGGTTGTGACTTTTGAAAGCATAATTAATGTCTATTGGGAATGACAGAAGGTAGCGGAGATGGTTTTAAATTTTCTGAATCTGGAAAGGCGTCAACCCGCCAAACTTTGAAAAGTCGACTAAGTATGGAAATCTAGGTAGAATAGACAAACTCATTGTAGGCAGAGGCATGCTTGCGAGTTCGAGGAGTGCCGGATCGAATTCTAGAGAATGAAAGTTTTGGGTGCAATATGTATACACTGAACACGACCTGTCATAGTTCGATAGAACCTATCTGTGAAGCCGTGTCCATTAAATTGTCTAAGTATGCAACCGAATGACGATCGGTCGGAATGACCACAGAAAGGTGAGAAACTATAAAGCGAGAAACACAGTTTAGAAGAGGAAAATAAAAGGGAGAGAACAACTATATCGCTCACACATCAAAGCCTACTCTCATAACTATGAAACCATAGCAACACATAATCCATGGAAAAAGAATCTCCAACTATGGAATATAGTTTGAGGCTGACAACTATGAAATATAGTTTGAGGCTGACAAAATCTGGTTCAATGCGTAAGAGATGCAATTTTTTTATATGTTGTTTTATCTTAATAGTATTCTATGCAGACTCCACTACAAAAGAATGGAAGAAGAGATCCAACTGTGGATGCAACATCCCAACATTGCAAACCTTAGGAAAACAAGAACAAGTAGAAAATAACAACACAATTAAGAAGCACCAAAAGGCCTAATTGCAGGTGTAGGGCCCGAACCCTGCAAAGTCGAATAAAAAAACAATAAACAACGTACAACGAAGAAGGAAGCAAGCAACAACCACTCCACTAGGAATGACACAGTTCCAATTGTGATTGCAGAACCCCAAACGTACAAACTACAACAAGACAAACATGAAAGCAAGAACAACATCAACACACAGATAAGAAATCACTGTAGATGAAAAAAGAAAGCATGAACCACTTAACCAGGAAAAAAAGAATAAGAAGTAAACAACAACCCAATTAAGAAGCACCAAAATGCCCAACTGGAGGCGTATGACCCCAACCTTGAAACAACGAATCAAACAACAATAAACAACATGCAGAGAAGAAAGAAGCAATAAGAAACCACTCCACCAGAAATGACGGAGTTCCAATCGCGATTCCAGAACCCCAAACATGAAAACTGTAACAACACGAACAAATAAGCAAGAACAACAACAACATGCAAATAAGAAATCAAGGGAGATGCAAAAAACAAGCATGAACCAGTGAACCAACAATGCCGCTGAAGCATATAAATTTAGAAAACAGAAGAAAATGTATTGTAACAAGCCTGTTAAACAACCATTGAACGCTACCAAGGCTATTAGGTAAACATTTAAGTCTGTCAGAAATGCTCTGTAAACATTTCAGAAAAAAATGCAATGTGGCAGGTCTCTGACATATCCGAAAAAAATTATTATATTTTTTGTAACAATAGTTCGAACACCATAGAATGTATTCGAAGGCCAAACTTGGATATGCTAGCATATAAAACATTGCCATAAATTTACCTAGCATAAAATGCTAAACCAAACATTCGAACTAATGCTAGCATTAATCCACCTTCGACAAATGCATAACAAAATATATGATTCAAAAAGACCATATACAATGAAATACTTTGGATATGCCAACATATATAACATTGGGAATATCAAAGCCGACAATAAGACCTCCAATCCCTTGTCCAATCAGATCATGAGAAATATGGTAATTTTTTTTATATAAAAATCGATGTTTTCATTTCCGTGGTTCCAACAATAGATAATATGGAAATATTTGTGGTCAAAGGACAAACTAATATGAAGTCAACAACTTATCGATCACTATAGTCCCTCTATACCTACGATAGGGGCTAATAAGTAGATAGGTTCTTTAAAAGGGATTTACTTCTATAGGAACTTTTAGAAAAGGTCAATGAAGTTTAATAGATCAAAAAATAGAGAGATTGTTGATGAATTTATGAGGGTTTTACTTGGTTTATTGATTGTTTTATTTGTTGTTATATATTTTTAAGGCTTCATAATAACTAAAACGTTTTAATATTATATTTTAATTTGTATTATATATTAATTTTTAAAAAATAGAACATATCATATATTATATATTAATTTTTTTTAAAATAGACCACTTCTTGTGGATATTCTATTCTTTTTAAATATTTAATACAAACATTTTTTTGAAAGAAAAAGTCAAACCAAATCTCCCATAAATGTAAACAAATATATTCTACTGTATTCATAGTGTGCTCTCATAATATTATGTTTTTAATATTTGGTTGGTCGCTTAACAAAAGATTTTGTAAATATATTCTACTATATTCATAGTGTGATCTCATAATATTATGTTTTTAATTATGTCGAAGGCGTTCTTTTAGGGGGAATTCTCTCTGGCATTTTCATTGTTTGTCCATAGCTTATGGATACATGACACGTTTCCGCCAAAGTCACCGCCATCATCAAACTGACCGCACCATATGACCCTGCGACTGCCTGCGGTTGTTGTTGCTTCTTGACCTCTGCCTTCTCAGCCAATTTCACAGAGAGGTTGAGAATCCCCTTGGATTTTCCGAACGGTTTTTAGACCTGGTAGCTGATGAATTGCGCGGTGATGGTGGTAGGCTTGAGGAATTCATTCCGAACGGTTTCAGACTTGGTAGCTGACGAACTGCACGGTGATGGTGGCGGGATTGAGGAATTCGTTCAAGGGGATGCTAATGCGGCTGATACATTTATTGGAGGCCAATTTTCCCAGTAGTTGTATCCAACGTGTACAGAGCCTTGGAAGGCTTAGTTCTCCTTGGTCAACTAACTATCATTGAAAGGTAATGATCTGGTTGTTAGGCTTGTATACCCAGATGAGCTTGGTTGTATTTGGTATTTTGTTTTCACGGTGTGTTTGTTAGCAATGTCATTTGCAAGCAGTTCTTGCCAAAATCTCTTAGCCCAGTCTCTTCCAACCAACCCCTGTAGGAAATTGTATCTATCTTTCTTATCTACATGTCGTTTAAAGATAATGTGCCTAAGTTCAAGCCTTCCCTATACGAGAATGGTATGTAGGATATTGTTGAGATGGACTCATCTTTATGCCTCTTAAAGAAGGATGACCCAGGTCTTTGAGAGGGCGTTTTCCTATTCATCTTCTCAAGAATTGGCTATTTCAGGTCCAATCCATCAAGAAATGTGCCAATGTCCTTTGAATTTGTAGTTTTCTCAAAGGAAAGTCTACTAGACATGGAAATATACATGCTTTAGAAATTTAAAGATTTAAGTTGCTAAAATGGAGCCCCAGAATGTCAAATGAAAGGATCAAACCAATTTAACTCACAAGAGAATGGATGCATTCAAGAAAAACAGAAGAGAGCACAAAATTAATAGTTTTTTCATAATAGTTATCATGTTGAAATATGTTTTACGGTTGATTACGTTTATTGAAGTCACCCAAGGAAAGGCAAGGAATATCTGTCCATGGAATGAAATGATCTATGTTACATAACTACTTTTACAAAGGCCTTCTCGTTCTCAAGAGATGGAACATAGTCTGCAAACAATCACCCAATAAAATTGAGTTTTACCTTTAGGCATAGAAATCTACAATCATGTCCAACAAAACAGTCCCAGATACCTTCAAGTCAACAAAGGGAATTTCAATAATAAAGTGAGTGAAGCAAAAAATATACCATGAACTTGGATGCTACATATAGTGGGTTTTGGATTCCCAACTGATTTTTTTAATTTCTAGGACTCTTCTTTGCAAATTATTTACACAGATTGTTTTTTGGAAGGGGATGGCAACTTATGCACCCCATTTATATGATTTTTCCTTTAACACGGGTCTTTTGCAAAATGTTAGTGTTTTTTTTATGCATCGTGTGCTATCTTTGTATCTATTCCATGTGATGGTTATTTTTTATTTATTTTTCGCCAATTTATGTTTCGCATTGCTCTAATTTTCTTACAGTATTCTCTATCTTTTTGAAAATATTTTACAAGTTAGTTTCTTGGTGTTCATATTGATAGTAAGTAGTGCTTGTGTAATAATTGATTACAAATAGTGCTTTGATAGTTGTATGTTGACCACTGATATGTGTATGTAAAGAAGGTATTGTTGTGGTTTTTTCAGATTTTAATATTAGATTTGTTGCTTCTGATCTTCTGATTATAACATCTCCATCTTAGACTTTTGGAATTGCAGGAAATATATTTCTTGTGTTTGAATTTATCATTGCTCGTTTCTTCCAAATTTTTCGTAGTAAAATAAGTTTAATGTGGATTCTGTTTTAAAAAGTGTTCATTTTGTTCCAATGTGTCTTTTTTACAAGTAAAATATAATCCTTGGCATGAAGAGGGACCATGCTAGGTAGAGGGTGTAGTCCAAGCAGTCTGTCAAGTTGAAATTTTGTTGGGACATAATGATCCATTTGGTTCCTCATGTAATGAGATGGGCATCCAGGCAACATCTTTAATGGTTGATTTGATTTGCGAATTTCAATTCAATGAAATATGCAAACAAACATCTAAAGACTAATATGGATGTTTTGAATAATCGATAGCATTTGGATAGTTTCATCATAATAGTACTTACATTGATAGATTCATACTGTTTGTTATTGAGACTATGCGAGTTAAATATTTTTGAGGTCACTTTCTTATATTATTCATCACGTGTTTTCATGTTTTCTGGAAAAAATCAAATTCTGATTTCACCCCAAGTGTATTACAAACTAGAAAAATACAGGCTTCTACCCTAAAACCAAACTCTTGCAGCCTTTGCTTATCTCCAAACTGTAAAATCAAATATATGATGACCAAGGTAAGGATTGGCATATGCAATAGAGTTTACCATTTCACATATCATGTTTCGAGTAATGAAATCAGCCATTCAAATGTTTTCAATGATTGGTAATAGTAAAGATGGATATAAATTTATAGGCTATAAATCTTGAAATATGAGTAATTTTAAATAGATAATGTCTTGTACAACTTTTGTTTCTTCCAATGAAATTCCATAAAAGCAACCTTGACATTGGATGCTATCTCCAAATGTCCCTTCTATAGGTAGGACTTATCCCAAAAATAATAAAGAAAAAATGATATCCCTAATACATTTTGATGATCCTCAGATACATCACCTTATGTTCTCTATATTGGAGACATGATAATCTACTGTTAATAAAAGTAGTATGCAAATTTTCCTTATATCATTTTTGTTAGTCATTCACGTGTTAATCTACGGATGTTCTTCCTAATGCATAGCATTTCTCAGAGATGTACACAAACATCCTTCATTAATGACAAAGCAAATATGTACAAAACATAAGGTTTAAGACATCATAACATAGTACATAGAATTAGGCAATATTCCTTCTCTTAAAGTAATCATTAAAAGGTTTGTAGCTGAATTATTTTAAAGGGGCAATGGATGCTCAAACTACAGTTGAAAACGTACATCAAGTTAGATGTCAAATAGCTTTCATTTTTATTCTTTATTTATCTTTTTTTGGAGCAATTGTACACTAGCCAAGTCCCCATTGCAAAAAAACCATATACACAAATATTATATATTACTCATACTAACATTCGTTTTTCATTGCTTATATGTCCATTGATATCTAGATTCTGACTTAGTTGTTGATATGTCCAAAGGTAACATGATCGTAATTTAAAGTTTAAACTGATTGCAACCTAATTTTTGTCTTTTAGTTGCAACTGGGTTCCTAGAGATCTAACTCTTCGCTGTCATGTTACCCTGTTTTGAGATATATACATTATTTTCAGTTTATTTACCATCACTTTGATCATCGGGTTTTGGGATGCAAATATTTTGGAGGTGATAAGCTATTGTTTTCAATCGATGATGATTTGGAGGAAGAGATTGCAGGAAATGGTGATCTTCAGAGGTAGATGGAGGAAGGGACAAGCCCGTCAGTCAACATATGGAAGGGAATGATGGTGGGAGTAATAGCGCAGAGTGGGACTGGAAAGTTGACATTCTTGAGGGTGGCAAGCATGCTTAAAAGTGATACAGATGCTTGATATGGGTGCACAAAGACATGTGGGATCCACTAGGTCATGCGTTCAGGTCCAACTTGATGTCAAACAAACAACAATGAAGTGAACCATTATTTTTCTCCCATTGAAAAAACTCAGGGAACCACCTGGCGACTATGCATTCCTAGAAAACCATGAGAATCATAAAGCATAATAATAATAGTTGAACTTTCATGCAACTAATTATAATCACAATAATTAAAATAACCTGGAAGTTTACTCTATCAGGCATTTAGAGGTCCAACTTACATTAAGGTATGCATTTACTTGATAAGATTTTATTTGAATAACACTACAAGGTTATTGAACGTTTGGCTATATTTTCCAACATAAATTCGACGTAGCTGCTGCTGGGACATCGAAACAGAGAAGCACATCCCCAAATTGGAGCCAAAAATGAGTGCCTCACCTAAAAGCTTAGGTTCTTGAATGCAACCTTCTATAGTTTTTCCTGTTTTATTTTGGCATGAATGTGTCTAGAAAAACTGAATATTTTCATATTAGCAATTATTTTTGAAAAGATTACGATGAAATGTGCCATGAACTAAAAGTTAACTTCCACTTTTTACAGGGAAAACACTAGAGTCAATGATTATTTAACGTTGCCAAGTTTAAGCTGGAACAAAGAATGGCTAAGAGAAAACAATGAACGACTTAGCTTAAAATTTCTACCATGATTATCTGTAGAAGAAATGCATAGTTTGCAACAATATGTTTCACTATTTAATTTCCTTGGGAAATGTTATGAAATATTGTTAAAAGTGTTGTACAATGCTATATGACATTTTGTTATGGTTTTTGAAAAGAAACTGCATAAATATGTGTTTTCACTATTTTGAGTAAGTCCATTGGGACACTGAATATCAAGTTGAAAATCAACATAAATTAATGGGAAATTTACCTCATAATGTGGGGGCAAGAAATTCAAAGTGTGGAGGCAAGAAATTGAAAGATTTTGGTAAATGTTTTTATTCATATAAATGTTGTATGGCTTTGTG
>SNQJ01S0016296.1:155744-172824 GCA_010110895.2 Picea sitchensis | reverse complement strand
ATTTGCCTTCTTTCCGAAGGAAACTAAATTTTGCGATGTTTCCCAAGCTTCAGTAACTAGTTGCATTCTTTTGTTGATGTTACTCTCTATAAGGGATCTAGAGCATGCAAGGAGGGTATATGATACTTTCATCTTGGCTGCAGTGGTAGCAGGTATGATTTTTGCTAAAGGACTGACAAATTATGGGGTTGCAATGAAAGCCTGCTCAAATTCATTGAGGCGGTCTTTCGGTCTATCATTTTCCATCTCAATTCCTCCAATGGAATCCTTTAGAATTTCACCGGGTACTTGGTGAAATGAGGAGATTTGGGATGGCCGCATTTTCCTAAAGTTAATCTCTGTGCGAGATTTTCCTTTCCTGTTTGTTACATATCTCTTTTCAATGACCATACTTTTAGATTGGCTGTCAAAAACAATGCTTTGGAATACAAAGGATTCATCTTCGTAAAAAAATTTGGTCTCAACTATTTCCATTGCGGATGACCCAATTTTCTGCATGTTCTCAGTTTCAATTTCAAGTTGTAGCTGTCCACTTTCAATTTCGGGTTCCTTCGCATGCCCTACATTGTTTTTTCTCTTCTTTGTCAGTGGAATTTTGTGAGAACTATCAATTTTTGTGCGAGGAGGGTTCTTATCTCCTCCTATGTTCGAAGATTTCTGGGTTTCTTTCTTACTGGGGTGGGCCATCGAAGCGATGCTCCGTGATGTAGTGCTCTTGGGAGTGCTGGCGGGGGACTGGGTACTCTTCTCACTAGATACTTTTCCCTGTTGTCTGTACAATTCAATCATGATTTTCAATGTCTCTACATCACAATTGGCACAAGCAGGATTGTTGTCGTCACTGTCCCTCTCTTTTGTCAAGGGTCTATGGATACAAGAGTTGTTGAAGCCAACTGCCCGTAAATGTTCTCAAAAAATCCCATTAGGTTCTAACCCTTTTAGCCTTTCAGCATACATTAGGTTCAATTTCTTGAAATGGCCGACAAACTCATCAATATTTTTGAAGTTTCTGCACACGAAGTCTCCGACTTTCCAGGGCAGAGGAACACATTGTTTTTTTTTCTTGTCGTAGAAAAATGCAACTAATGGTTGTATTGCCTTGCTATTTCTGCAACAAACATCTTGTCCATGATGTGGCATGGAAGGAAAGTAGGATTTTCCTTAGAGCTAAATACCATGATGACACTGTGATTTATTTTTCTTCAAGTGTGCCCTTCCTATTTAAAAACTTGGTTTCCAGGCCAGACATCCGCAGAGCATCCTTGCCTAACAATAAATCTTTGAAAACTGAGACACAGACTTTAACAACTTCATAAAAAAAATGGGAGGCCTTGTGCCTCCATAGGGCCTCGTACCAGAATGTTACTGGGTCGAATCTACAGTTTGTTTTATTCGAAAGAGAAAGTTTTGGAAACAAACATCAATGCACTATTGTGAAAATCAAGTAGGATGACATATAAAATTTATTCGATTATTTAAATCATGACAACTGGGAACATATATCAATGGAAATTAGCTTCCCCTAATCGAAAATGTATTTTTCCTTCATTGTGAAATACAAAATATAAATAATTATATGGGAAATGCTTGCCATGGATGCATGTCTCGTTATTCTTGTAAACAACCAAACAATTTTTCGGAATGGATTTCTAAAGGAACTTACCTGCAACCTTGTGATATCTTCAGGAACTGTTGTTGGGTCTTCGAGGAAGTCGGCTAATATGTCCAACCCGTTATCATGTTTTTATAGAAACTTCTTGTAGTCTCATTCTTTGAACGTCAATGTTGTCTCGGGCAATTTTAACATCTTGCAGAAGACCTGAGGTGACAATGAAACAAGAGAATGGTCGCACAGTGGAATAATTATTTGGCCTGGTATATTTTTTTGGTGCACCAAGAGACCATCTCCTTACAGTTAAAAACCTCAGGGACGCAACCTACACGAGCTATTCCAGAGGTCCAAATCGATTTGTTCTGGGCGGAATGGGATGAATAGTAAAAGTATCCCCTGGACCACTGGAAGTTCTGGTCATGATGTCGGAAGATATTTACTGTATCTCCACAAAATTGATGTCGACGTTCTGCCATAAGTCTACAAGAATGTTTGTTTGCTCCAGATGATGAAAGAAATGAAAATTTTGAAGGCATAATATAACCCTGCGCAAATCTTGGTCCAATGCATGTGAATGGGAGATGTCCTCGAGACTTTCATTCATTAATGACAATTTGGACGACTGTTGCATGATGCGTTGTTAACATTAAACACTAGTAATTGCATACATAGAAATGCGAACATGGCAGATACGTCAATGAGCGATTAAGCATTGTAGATTTCTTGAGTGGGCCAACACAACGATGCGTGTTCGAGATGAACAATCGGAAGGGACACAATAACTCTCCGTACATGTTGGTTTAATGTGTAGTAATGGGAGATCTCCTCGAGCGTTTCGCTCATTAATGACAATGTTGACGGTTCCTGCATGGTGAGATGTTAGCATGAAAGGTTTCTAATTGCATAGTAAAAAAGTACGGAGGTCACAGGTACATGGAAACGCAACTTCAAAATAGGGTTACAAGGTACAATTGTTGGAGGTGAGGGCGCGAGGGTCAAATTGTATGTCTCAGAACTTTTTGAGTGCAATACATGTAACAACAAAGAGGGTATGGTAGGACAGTCTAGAGGGCAATTTGTATATCACTAGTAAGAGAATAAATAATGTATATCAGGAAGGACAGGAAGTTAGTGGGGATGAAAGGAAGCAGGAGATACTTTGAAACATTTGTGAGCCATGGTAGAGTGAAGCTTGTGAGTTCGAGGATTCCATGGTGGAATTGTATATCATGGTAATTTTCAGTGCATGATGTATAGCACGAAACAAGAAGCATTAGAGTTTGAAAGCGCCAACCCGGCAACCGCTGCCATAAAATTGGCTAAGTATGGAAAGGAACAATGGTTGATCAGATTCATCATCTGAGGATATAGATAGAGATGAAGATATGTCAGCCCACCAAGGCTGGAACCCGCAATCATAGAAAAGCGACTAAGTATATAACCAGAAGGCGATAATACATGGGAGGAAGAAAAGGGAAAAAGGACTAAGGAGTCCGCGGTCGAATTGTAAATCACAAAAAATTTCAGTGCAATATGTATATCATGAAACAAGAAGCAACGGAGTTCGAAAGCACCAACCTGGAAACCATGGCCATAAAATTGGCTAAGTATGGAAAGGAACATCGATCGGTCAGACTCGTCATGTGAGAATATAGATGGAGATGAAGATATGTCAGCCTTCCAATGCTGGAACCCGCGATCATAGAAAAGTGACTAGGTATATAACCACAAAGTGATAATACATGGGAAGAATAAAAGGGAAAAAGGACTAAGGATTCCATGGTAGAATTCTAAATCACAGAAATTATGAGTGTAATATGTATATCAAAGAACAAGAAGCAACATAGTTCGAATGCATCAACTTGAAATAGTGACTAAGAATTGGAGATTTTGTGAACCCGTGAATAGGAGGATCCAAAATAGGCTGACAAAGTCTCCAAAAAGACGTGAGACCTCGACGGTCAAATTGTATCATTCGGAAAATTTGAATGCATAATCTGTAACATGGATGAGGGGATGATGGTGAAACCCGGTAGTCAATTTTTATATTGCGGACAATCGAATGCAAATTGTTTTGTATCAGTGTGTGCAGCTGTCACTAGTAAGACTCACTAGTAAGAGCATAACCAATGTATATTAGGAAGGACAAGAAGTTAGTAGGGATGGAAGGTAGCAACAGATACTTTGAAACATTTGTGAACCGTGGTAGAGTGAAGCTTGCAAGTTCGAGGAGTCTGTGGTGGAATTGTAGATCACGAATGTTTTGAGTGAAAGATGTACATCACAGAACAAGAAGAAGCAGAGTTCGAAACTACAAACCCGACAACCGCGACCATAAAATTGGCTAAGTATGGAAAGCAACAACGGTCGGTCAGATTCGTCATGTGATTATATAAATGGAGATAAAGATATGTGAAGTCGCCAACGCTGGAACCCACGATCATAGAAAGGCGACTAAGTATATAACCACAAAGTGATAATACATGGGAAGAAGAAAAGGGGAAAAGGACCAACGAGTCCATTGTGGAATTGTAAATCACGGAAATTTTGAGTGCAATATGTATATCACGGAACAAGAAGTAGTAGAGTTCGAATGCGCCAACCTGAAACAGTGACTAAGAATTGGATATTTCGTGAACCCGTGAACAAGAGGATCCAAAATAGGCTCACAAGGTCTCCCCATAAAACGTGAGGCCCCGACGATCAAATTGTATCGTTCGAAACATTTGAATGCATAACCTGTAACACGAAAGAGGGGATGATGTTGGAACCCGGTAGTCAATTTCTATATTGTGGAGGGGTGGATGAGAACTTTTTCGTATCAGTGTGTGCATTTGTCACTAGTAAGAGTCACTAGTAAGAGCATAACCAATGTATATTAGGAAGGACAAGAAGTTAGTGGGGATGGAATACAATGACAGATACTTTGAAACATTTGTAAACTGTGGTAGAGTGAAGCTTTCGATTTCGAGGAGTCTGTGGTGGAATTGTAGATCATGGAAGTTTTGAGTGCAAGATGTACATCACGGAACAAGAAGAAGTAGAGTTGGAAAGTGCCAACCCGATAACTGTGGCCATAAAATTGGCTAAGTATGGAAAGAAACAACGGTCGGTCAGATTCGTCGTGTGATTATATAGATGGAGATAAATATATGTCAGCCCACCAACTCTGGAACCTGCGACCATAGAAAGGAGACTAAGTATATAACCAGAAAGACATAATACGCGGGAAGAAGAAAAGGGAAAAAGGACTAAGGAGTCCGTGGTGGAATTGTAGATCACGAAAATTTTGAGTAGAAGATGTGAACCTGTTAGTCAATTTGTATATTGAGGAGGGCCGAATGCCAACTGTTTCATACCATTGTGTTCAATTGTCACTAATAAGAACACAACCAATCCATATTAGGAACGAGAGGAAGTTACTAGGGATACTTTGAAACATTTGTGAACTGTGGTAGAATGAAGCTTGGTACCAACCCGAAATAGTATCCAAGAGTTGGACATTTTGTGAACCCGGTAACAGGAGGATCCAAAACAGGTTGACAAGGTCTCTGCAGAAGATGCGAGGCCCCGACATTCAAATTGTATCGCTCCGAACATTTGAATGCATAATCTGTAACATGGAAGAGCGGATGATGTTAGAATCCGGTAGTCAATTTGTATATTGCGGAGGGTGTGATGCCAACTGTTTCGTACCTGTGTCTAGTTGTCACTACTAAGAACTAATTTAGTATTGAAAATAATGGGTTTAGATACTGTTATATAGTTTATAGGGATTAACATCCGTAAACAATGGCAATCTCCACCCCACCAACCCTAGAGTCTATGTGTCAATTTCTATATCGCGAAACTGCGAGCACTGTTTGGAGGACACGGAACAATAGAAGTGCAATGTTGAGTCAGCCAGTCTGCAGGTCCACTTGTCAATTTGTATATCGCGGAATTTTGGGTGCTATTTGTAGGGAACAAAACAAGGGAGGCCCAATTTTGAGCCCGCCCGACCGAGAACCCGTGATCCAAAAAGTGGCTAGGTATGGAATGCTCAATCCGTACATGGTCTATAAAATATCATGTCCATACTTTATAGTCCCATAATACACGAGAAGAAAAAAATGGAAAAAGGACGAAGGAGTCTGCAATGGAATTGTAGATCATGGAAATTTTGAGTGGAAGATGTATATCACGGGACAACAAGAAGCACAGTTCGAAAGCGCCAACCCGAAAACTGCAGGCATAAAATTCACTAAGTATGAAAAGGAACAACGGGCGGTCCAATTCTCTAGGACAACGTTGGAACCCGTGATCATAGAAAGGCGACTGAGTATATAACTAGAAAGCGATAATACACGGGAACAAGACAAGGGAAAAAAGACTAAGTATCTCGAAGAAGAACATCTAGTGTTTGCTTAGTAATGCAAATGCTTTCGAAACCCTGATGAGTTCTCACCAGTTAAGGCATAAATTGTAGATCACGGAAGCATCTTTCGTACCACTGTGTCCAATTGTCACTAGTAAGAGCATAGTTGATGTATATCAGGAAGGACGCGAAGTTGCTGGGGATGGAATGCTATGACAGATACTTTGAACAAAGCTAATGTATACAAGGAACCCACGGTGGAATTGTAGATCACAAATGTTTTGAGTGAAAGATGTATATAACGAAACGATAAACAACCGAGTTCGTGAGCGCCGATGCTGCAACGACGGCCATAAAATTGTCTAAGTATGGAAAGGAACAATGGTTGGCTGGATCCATCATGTGAGGATATAGATGGAGATGAATACATGTCAGCCTACCAACTTTGGAACCAGATACCATAGAAAGGTGACTAAGTATATATCCAGAAAGAGATAATGGGCAGGAAGAAGAAAAGACCAGTTCATATGCGTCAACCCGTCAACCACGTACATAAAATTAACTAGGTATGGAAAGGAACAACAGTCGATTGGATTCGTCATGTGAAGATACAGATGGAGATGAATATATGTTAGCCTTCGAACCCTACAACTTCCCATCATAGAAATACAACTAAGTATAAAACCAGAAAGCCATAATGGACGGGAAAAGGAAAAGGGGAAAAGGGATAAGTATCTGGCAGTCGAAAAACCCTTTTTTTTTCTGTTTATTAATGGCAATGTTTTCAAATCCCTACTAGGTTCTCACTAGTAAAAGCATAAACTGCAGATCATCGAAGTTCTTTGGCTGCAAGATGTATATGAAAGAACATGAGACATAGGTGTTGGGTACCACGAACTCGGGGCCTGCTGGCCAAATAATTGGCTAAGTATTGGCCAAGAGAAACGTTTGATATCTATTTCAATAGTATTCATACTAATATGTATTAATGGAGAAAATTTTCATATTTATCTGAATAGTATTCATACTAATATATATTAATGGATTGTTTCTGTTTCACATGCAAATGATCTCCCAATTTGCAGGATGCTCTTCGGTTTGCAAATTTCGTTGAAACCACGAAAATTTTGATTGCAAGATGTATATAACGCAACAAGAAACTTGAATTTGCATTATGGTTTCAATGAGATAAACTCCTTATCATCTATTCATTTTGTACTCCTTGCAATGACATAAGAAAACACCGACTCTCCATAAACATTAATATCTAAATTAAATTAAATGTAATCAAAATTTGGTGTGATTTAAGTAATTAAGACAACTTCAACCGTTCCTTTATTAATGCCAAGCTTTTCGAACACCTGGTGAGTTATCAGTAGTTAAAGCATAAATTGCAGATCACTGAAGCTCTTTGGCTGCAAGATGTATATGATAGAACGTGGAACATAGTTGTTTAATACCGCAAACCCAAACATAATTGCCTAAGCTTTGTCAAAGAAGAAGTTTTTGTATTTATTCCAATAGTACTGATATTAATATATATGCATAGATATTATAAAATAGAAGAAGTTGCAATATATGCAAGATACCGAACAGGAACATTGCATCAACACTTGAGCTGCCTTCTTGTAACTCATTAATTCATTCTATTTACGGGACCCGAAGAATGGAAGCAAGACGGGTCCTCCAAAATAAAATTAAAACAAATACCAGACATTGGAAAATACTATTAAAAAATAAACCGAAATTATTCTATATTCAAATAAGATGGGTTACAAAATACAACTGAGACTATTTTCCACAACGATTGCAATTTCACCTGCCACCAACCAATAAACAATATGTACATTGATGAATCTTGTTCACAGTTTTCTTGATGTGTAAACCCTTTATTCGAAAAAAAGGAGTTGAATATCAATTTTGGGTCTTGTACTTATTTGTTGCTGCCAACTACATCTATCCCAGTTTTTTGAACAGCTTGTCTCTTCTAGATATGGCTTACTTGCAATGGCTGGTTATTCAACATTCCATTTTTTGTCAAGTATTAATTTCCCTTTGTCGTCAAAAACTTGGGGTTTAAGGTGATTTCCTTGCAATGTTCCTGACCCTTGACATCCGAGACAACTTAGAAATGAGATTCAGGCCAATTTCAAAGTGGACAGAGTCTTTTTATGTCACAATAGCTATGGGATGGGAAAAATATTCAAGTATGTTGTGACTATTATTCTCCATGTATTCGATCATCTGTTTGGTTGAAAAGGCTGCCAGAAGATTTGTATGTTTAACTTCTTTTCTTTATTATAGTAAATTGGAAAAAACGTCCAACCTAGCTAGAAAATGTTAATCTGTTGAGATACATCACTTCTTCGGGCAGCATAGGTCTGGCAAGTGTATCAAATGCTGCAGAACGCATCAACACAGGTCTGGCAAGTGTATCAAATGTTGCAGATCACATCAGAATATATCTTTCCTCATAGCGGTGGCAGATATGGTGGCCCACAGAAAGGTCTGGAATGTTTGGAGGTGATGCCAAATATGTGGAGTCTGTAACTACATACAGAGGAAACCGAACAAACTTTGACAAAGAACATGGCTTTCTGTCAAGTTGGTTACCACACCCACAAGTAGCTCAACAAATTTGAAATAGAAACTTTTGTAGTGATAATATGTCGTTTTATCCACCCATACAATTTCTGTTACCCGCCTCTGGTTACATTCGTAAATGGAGTAATATTTCATGTCATTTACGAACATCATAGGCCATTTTTCAAGCCATGGTAAATGTGTCGCCCCCGAGGAAGACAAGTTCTTGTGGGATCTGTAGAATTCAATACACTTTAAAAATCTGTGTTGTTGGAAGAAACTATATACTTCAACGAAGAACTATTTTGCACGTGACCTGAAAATCCATTACAACTCCGAGTAAGAAAACAAAGAAGTTCAACAAACAAATCTCCAAGCAACCTTTTGAACCAACCAAGGCATCGAACACAGGGAGAACACCAACCAGAAGATACTTGTTCTTCTTTTTTCCTCCTCTCTAAGTTTCTGTTGGATAACAAAGTTTTTTTTTTACTCAAAGCTCACGTCACATAAAAACAGTCTCTCTTCTTTCATCTGGGCCTCAATCGCATCTCTAAGTTGTCTTACATGTCCATGACCAGGAAATTTAGAACGAAGGCACCCTAAAGCGCAACTCTTTGATGATAGAGATAAATGACAATAAGTATTTAAAAGTAACGTTGGATGATCTTCTGTAGATTTTGTGTTAATTCATTCTAATGATAGATGTTCTCGATATTTTTGCTTATTAATTCCAATCTTTTCGAATATGTACGCTGAATAGTGACTAATACCACGTATTAACATTCCCATATCTGAGTAGATTCTCAAATATGGCATCTAAGATATGCACAATATTAAAGAGGGATATGACGTCAAGGCCTCTGTGGGTGACACGTTCGTGGACTATGCTGAAGCCTTTAAGAAAACTAAAAGAGCGATTTTTTTTTTTTTTTCAAATTCAAAATGCAGGAAAAAGAAATTACCAGATCCCATAATATTTGCATGTCTATTCATTTTAATGAGAGATGCCCTCGATCTTTCCGCTTATTAAATCCAATCTTTTCGAACCTGTCTAGTTGGTTGTGACTTTTGAAAGCATAATTAATGTCTATTGGGAACGATAGAAGGTAGAGAGGATGGTTTTAAATTTTCTGAACCTGGAAAGGTGTTAACCCGCCAAAATTTGAAAACCCGACTAAGTATGGAAAGCTAGGTAGAATATACAAACTCATTGCAGGCAGAGGCATGCTTGTGAGTTCGAGGAGTGTCGGGTCGAATTCTAGAGCATGAAAATTCTGGGTGCAAGATGTATACACTGAACACGACCTGTCATAGTTTGATAGAACCTATCCGTGAAGCCACGTCCATAAAACTGTCTGAGTATGCAACCAAATGACGGTCGGTCGGAATGACCACAGAAAGGAGAGAAACTATAGAGCCAGAAATACAGTTTAGAAGAGGAAAATAAAAGGGAGAGAAAAACTATATCACTCACACATCAAAACCTACTCTCATAACTATGAAACCATAGCAACACATAATCCATGGAAAAAGAATCCCCAGCTATGGAATATAGTTTGAGGCCGATAACTAAGAAATATAGTTTGAGGCTGACAAAATCTGGTTCAACGCGTAAGAGATGGAATTTACATCGACTGCAATTTTTTTGTATGTTGTTTTATCTTAATAGTATTCTATGTAAATTTAAACTTGCATACAGAGAATGTAAATTGCATTCAAAACATTGCCATAAATTAGCATTATTATATTTTAGCTTAATAGTATTCTATGTAAATTTAAACTTGGATATGCTAGCATACAAAACATTGCCATAAATTTACCTAGCATAAAATGCTAAACCAAACATTCGAACTAATGCTAGCATTAATCCACCTTTGACGAATGCATAACAAAATATATGATTCAAAAAGACCATATACGATCAAATACTTTGGATATGCCAACATATATAACATTGGAAACAACGAAGCCGACAATAAGACCTCCAATCCCTTTTCCAATCAAATCTTGAGAAATATGGTACTTTTTTTTATATAAAAATCGATGTTTTCATTTCCGTGGTTCCAACAATAGATAATATGGAAATATTTGTGGTCAAAGGAAAAACTAATATGAAGTCAACGACTTATCAATCACTATAGTCCCTCTATGCCTACGACATGGACTAATAAGTAGATAGGCTCTTTAAAAGGGATTTACTTCTATAGGAACTTTTAGAAAAGGTCAATGAAGTTTAATAGATCAGAAAATAGAGAGATTGTTGATAAATTTATGGGGTTTTTACTTGGTTTATTGATTGTTTTATTTGTTGTTATATATTTTTAAGTCTTCATAATAACTAAAACGTTTTAATATTATATTTTAATTTGTATTATATATTAATTAAAAAAAAATAGAACATATCGTATATTATATATTAATTTTTAAAAAAATAGACCACTTCTTGTGGATATTCTATTCTTTTTAAATATTTAATACAAACATTTTTTTGAAAGAAAATGTCAAACCAAATCTCCCATAAATGTATATAAATATATTCTACTGTATTCTTAGTGTGCTCTCATAATATTATGTTTTTAATATTTGGTTGGTCGCTTAACAAAAGATTTTGTAAATATATTCTACTATATTCATAGTGTGATCTCATAATATTATGTTTTTAATTACGCCGAAGGCGTTCTTTTAGGGGGAGTTCTCTCTAGCATTTTCATTGTCTGCCCATAGCTTATGGATACATGACACGTTTCCACCAAAGTCACCACCATCATCAAACCGACCGCACCATATGACCTTGCGGCTGTTGTTGCTGCTTGACCTCTGCCTTCTCGGCCAATTTCACAGAGAGGTTGAGAATCCCCTTGGATTTTCTGGATATTTTTCAGACTTGGTAGCTGACGAACTACGCGGTGATGGTGGCGGGCTTGAGGAATTCGTTCCGGACGGTTTCAGACCTGGTAGCCGACAAACTGCACGGTGATGGTGGTGGGATTGAGGAATTTGTTCAAGGGGATGCTAATGCGGCTGGTACATTTATTGGAGGCCAATTTTTCCAGTAGTTGTATCCAACATGTACAGAGCCTTGGAAGGCTTAGT
This sequence comes from Picea sitchensis, assembly GCA_010110895.2. Taxonomy (NCBI): domain Eukaryota; kingdom Viridiplantae; phylum Streptophyta; class Pinopsida; order Pinales; family Pinaceae; genus Picea; species Picea sitchensis. The sequence goes on along the minus strand of SNQJ01S0016296.1, from coordinate 161,176 downwards.
TCTCCTTGGTCAACTAACTATCATTGAAAGGTAATGATCTGGCTATTAGGCTTGTATACCAAGACGAGCTTGGTTGTATTTGGTATTTTATTTTCACGGTGTGTTTGTTAGCAGTTTCATTTGCAAGCAGTTCTTGCTAAAATATCTTAGACCAATCTCTTCCAACCAACCCCTGTAGGAAATTGTATCTATTTTTCTTATCTACATGTTGTTTAAAGATAGTGTGCCTGAGTTGAAGCCTTCCATGTACAAGAATGGTTTGTAGGATCTCGTTGAGATGGCCTCATATTTATGCCTCTTAAAGAAGGAGGACCTAGGTCTTTGAGAGGGCGTGTTCCTGTTCATTTTCTCAAGAATTGGCTATTTCCGGTCCAATCCGTTAAGAAATGTGCCAATGGCCTTTGAATTTGTAGTTTTGTCAAAGGAAAGTCTACTAGACATGGAAATTTGCATGCTTCCGAAATTTGAACGTCTAAGTTGCTAAAATGGAGCCCCAGAGTGTCAAATGAAAAGATGAAACCAATTTAACTCACAAGAGAATGGATGCATTCAAGAAAAACAGAAGAGAGGACAAACTTAATAGTTTTTTCATAATAGTTATCATGTTGAAATATGTCTTACAGTTGATTACGTTTATTGAAGTCACCCAAGGAAAGGCAAGGAATATCTATCCATGGAATGAAATGATCTATGTTACATAACTACTTTTACAAAGGCCTTCCCATTCTCAAGAGATGGCATAGAGTCTGCAAACAATCACCCAATAAAATTGAGTTTTACCTTTAGGCATAGAAATCTACAGTCACGTCCAACAAAACAGTCCCAGATACCTTCAAGTCAACAAACATAATTTCAATAATAAAGCGAGTGAAGCAAAAAATATACCATGACCTTGGATGCTACATATAGTGGGTTTTAGATTCCCAACTGATTTTTTTAATTTCCAAGACTCTTCTTTGCAAATTATTTACACAGATTGTTTTTTGGAAGGGGATGGTAACTTATGCACCCCATTTATATGATTTTTCCTTTAACATAGGTCTTTTGCAAAATGTTAGTGCTTTTTTTATGCATCGTGTGCTATCTTTGTATCGGTTCCATGTGATGGTTAATTTTTCCTTATATTTCGCCAATTTATGTTTCACATTGCTCTACTTTTCTTACAATATTCTCTGTCTTTTTGAAAATATTTTACAAGTTAGTTTCTTGGCGTTCATATTGATAGTAAGTAGTGCTTGTGTAATAATTGATTACAAATAGTTCTTTGATAGTTGTCTGCTGACCACTGATATGTGTATGTAAAGAAGGTATTGTTGTGGCTCTTTCAGATTTTAATATTAGATTTGTTGCTTCTGATCTTCTGATTAAAACATCTCCATCTTAGACTTTTGGAATTGCAGGCAATATATTTCTTGTGTTTGAATTTATCATTGCTTGTTTCTTCCAAAATTTTTGTAGTAAAATAAGTTTAATGTGGATTCTATTTTAAAAAGTGTTCATTTTGTTCCAATGTGTCGTTTTTACAAGTAAAATATAATCCCTGGCATGAAGAGGGACCATGCTAGGTAGAGGGTGTAGTCCAAGCAGTATGTCAAGTTGAAATTTTGTTGGGACATAATGATCCATTTGGTTCCTCATGTAATGAGATGGGAATCCAGGAAACATCTTTAATGGTTAATTTGATTTGCGAATTTCAATTCAATGAAATCTGCAAACAAACATCTAAAGACTAATACGGATGTTTTGAATAATCGATAGCATTTGGATAGTTTCATCATAATAGTACTTACATTGACAGATTCATACTGTTTGTTATTGAGACTATGCGAGTTAAATATTTTTGAGGTCACTTTCTTATATTATTCATCATGTGTTTTCAAGTTTTCTGGAAAAAATCAAATTCTGATTTCACCCCAAGTGTATTGCAAACTAGAAAAATACAGGCTTCTGCCCTGAAACCAGACTCTTGCAGCCTTTGCTTATCTCCAAACTGTAAAATCAGATATATGATGACCAAGGTAAGGATTGGCATATGCAATAGAGTTTACTATTTCACATATCATGTTTCGAGTAATGAAATCAACCATTCAAATGTTTTCAATGATTAGTAATAGTAAAGATGGATATAAATTTATAGGCTATAAATCTTGAAATATGAGTAATTTTAAATAGATAATGTCTTGTACAACTTTTGTTTCTTCCAATGAAATTCCATAAAAGCAACCCTGACATTGGATGCTATCTCCAAATGTCCTTTCTATAGGTAGGACTTATCCCCAAAATAATAAAGAAAAAATGACATCCCTAATATATTTTGATGATCCTCGGATACATCACCTTATGTTCTCTATATTGGAGACATGATATTCTACTGTTAATAAAAGCAGTATGCAAATTTTCCTTATATCATTTTTGTTAGTCATTCACATGTTAATCTACGGATGTTCCTCCTGATGCATAGCATTTCTTAGAGATGTACACAAACATCCTTCATTACTGACAAAGAAAATATGTACAAAACATAAGGTTTAAGACATCATAACATAGTACATAGAATTGGGAAATATTCCTTCTCTTAAAGTAATCATTAAAAGGTTTGCAGCTGAATTATTTTAAAGGGCCAATGGATGCTCAAACTACAGTTGACAACGTACATCAAGTCAGATGTCAAATAGCTTTCATTTTTATTCTTTATTTATCTTCTTCCGGAGCAATTGGACACTAGCCAAGTCCCCATTGCAAAAAAACCATATACACAAATATTATATATTACTCATACTAACATTCATTTTTCATTGCTTATATGTCCACTGATATATGGATTCTGACTTAGTTGTTGATATGTCCAAAGGTAACATGATCGTAATTTAAAGTTTAAACTGATTGCAACCTAATTTCCATCTTTTAGTTGCAACTAGGTTCCTAGAGATCTAACTCTTCGCTGTCATGTTACCCTGTTTTGAGATATATACATTATTTTCAGTTTATTTACCATCACTTTGATCATAGGGTTTTGGGCTGCAAAGATTTTGGAGATGAGAAGCTATTGCTGCCAATCGATGAGGATCTGGAGGAAGAGATTGTAGGAAATGGTGATCTTCAGAGGCAGATGGAGGAAGGGACAAGCCCGTCGGTCAACATATGGAAGGGAACAATGGTGGGAGTAATAGCGCAGAGTGGGACTGGAAAGTTGACATTCTTGAGGGTGGCGAGCATGCTTGCAAGTGATAAAGATGCTTGATCCTGGTGCACAAAGACATGTGGAATCCACTAGTTCATGTGTTTAGGGCCAACTTGATGTCAAACAAACAACAATGAAGTGAACCATTATTTTTCTCCCATTGAAAAAACTCAGGGAACCACCTGGCAACTTTGCATTCCTAGAAAACCATGAGAATCATAAAGCATAATAATAATAGTTGAACTTTCATGCAACTAATTATAATCACAATAGTTAAAATAACCTGGAAGTTTACTCTATTAGGCACTAAGAGGTCCAACTTACATTAAGGTATGCATTTACTTGATAAGATTTTATTTGAATAACACTACAAGGTTATTGAACATTTGGCTATATTTTCCAACATAAATTCAACGTAGCCGCTGCTGGGATATCGAAACAGAGAAGAACATCCCCAAATTGGATGAGTGCCTCACCTAAAAGCTTAGGTTCTTGAATGCAACCTTCTACAGTTTGTCCTGTTTTATTTTGGCGTGAATGTGTTTGGAAAAACTGAATATTTTCATATTAGCAATTATTTTCGAAAAGATTACGATGAAATGTGCCATGAACTAAAAGTTAACTTCCACTTTTGACAGGGAAAACACTAGAGTCAATGATTATTTAACGTTGCCAAGTTTAAGCTGCAACAAAGAATGGCTAAGAGAAAACAATGAGCGACTTAGCTTAAAATTTCTACCATGATTATCTGTAGAAGAAATGCATAGTTTGCAACAATACGTTTCACTATTTAATTTCCTTGGGAAATGTTATGAAATATTGTTAAAAGTGTTGTACAATGCTATATGACATTTTGTTATGGGTTTTGAAAAGAAACTGCATAAATATGTGTTTTCACTATTTTGAGTAAGTCCATTGGGATACTGAATATCAAGTTGAAAATCAACATAAATTAATGGGAAATTTACCTCATAATGTGGGGGCAAGAAATTCAAAGTGTGGAGGCAAGAAATTGAAAGATTTTGGTAAATGTTTTTATTCATATAAATGTTGTATGGCTTTGTGTTGTGGATTTAAAAAGAAATTGTATAAATTCAATTTATGTGTGTCAACTATCTATAATAAGTCTAAAGAATCAAGTGGTTGTATCTCATTTGGTTGGGGTGGGGAGTTTTCTCCTCCCCATCTAGGTTCGAGTCTCGTCTATGCGACATGCTGCTTTCTATGAGCCAATATTCTCGAAATTGTTGACCCTCCTATGTTCTTCAGATTTCGGGGGGGATTATTGTGGACGTAGGGAGATTTTTGTCATGAACCACAAAGGAAAAAATGTATAAAGGATAAAAAACCATAATAAGTCTTAAGTATCAAAATCCAAAATTGAACAACATGTCTTATACATCATATCTTGAAGTGTAGTCTTATTTAATAGTTTATGCCATGAATGTTTCTTGGACAACTTAATATTTTTACTTAAATATGTTCTTAACATTTTATCTTTTTGAAAATGTTACTATGAAATGTGACAAAATTGTATGGGAGAACTTAAAAGTTTCTAAGTGCATTTATACTTTTAAAAATGTTGCAATATTACACGACATTTTGTTATGTATTTTGAAAAGAAGTTGCATATTTTTTTCTATGTAAGTAGGGTAGTTCATTTTGTTATCTTTACTGTGTGTGTAAGTCATGATATTTACAACTTAGAGAAGGGGAGAAAAGAAAACCAGAAATATTATGATCTTCCAAGGTAGGAACAAATGTTTGAAGAGTTAAGAAAGGGACCTACCTACATAGATAAACTTATTAACTGATACTGACAGAACCAAACAAGTGAACCTGAAAGTCAGTAGTTGGAAGGTATCACCTAGGGTTCTTTGCTCCTCGGTTGGAAGAAAAATGGGGCCATTACGCTCACGCATTGAAAGGATGGATGACATTGGTTGAAATATTCATTGGAATAATGTTGGTTAACTTTACTTTCAGGTGGAAATCCTAGAAAAAGTCTGTTAGGTAAAGTTTTACAAACAACTTTTAGTCGACAATTTACTATCCATTTATGATATTTAATTTGTTTTAGAGTGGAATTCTCTTATTAGTAGATTGAGATACAACACAGTTAAATCAAAATACATTTTCTTAAAGTAGTTAAAATACAATAGAATGTTGTGAATAATACATAACATTTTGTTATGGATTTTGGAAAGAACGTTGTATAGTTTTTTCCTATGTCAATTTTGTAAAGAATAAT
>SNQJ01S0016296.1:139008-153292 GCA_010110895.2 Picea sitchensis | reverse complement strand
ATTGTTCATTTCTCATTGGATATAATTGAATGGTTTAAGTATAAGTTGAAAAAGGTTTTAAATTGTACTTGATACTGATTCACCCCCCTCTCAGTATCAACATAAGTAGGGTAGTTCATTTTATTATCTTTATTGTGTGTGTAAGTCATTATATTTACAGCTTAGAGAAGGGGAGAAAACAAAACTAGAAATATTATGATCTTCTAAGGTAGGAACAAATGTTTGAAGAGTTAAGCAAGGGAACTACCTACGTAGATAAACTTATTAACTAATACTGACAGAACCAAACTATCGAACCCGAAAGTCAGTAGTTGGAAGGTATCACCTAGGGTTCTTTGCTCCTCGGTTGGAAGAAAAATGGGGCCATTGCGCTCACGCAATGAAAGGATGGATGACATTGGTTGAAATATTCATTGGAATAATGTTGGTTAACTTTACTTTCAGGTGGAAATCCTAGAAAAAGTCTGTTAGTTAAAGTTTTACAAACAACTTTTAGTCGACAATTTACTATCCATTTATGATATTTAATTTGTTTTAGACTGGAATTCTCTTTTTAGTAGATTGAGCTACAACACAGTTAAATCAAAATATATTTATTTAAAGTAGTTAAAATACAATAGAATGTTGTGAATAATACATAACATTTTGTTATGGATTTTGGAAAGAACGTTGTATAGTTTTGTCCTATGTCAATTTTGTAAAGAATAATTCCATTTTGTAATCCTTTGTGCAATTAAGGTTTGTAACTTACAATATTTAGGAGGCAAAGGAGGAGAGAAAATAGATTAAGAAATATTACGGTTTCCCAAGGAAGGAAATATAAAATTTGGAAGAACGATGGACAACTTTACATACAAAGGTGGAAAGCCAAGAAAACATGTTTGTTAGGTAAGGTTTTACAATAACGTTTTGTAAATAATTTACTATACATTTAATTTGATAAATACTATAGTTAGGTATGGCATGCAAAAGTGAGGATCTCTATTTTCTCTTAATTCAACTTGTGCAATTTTAGGATATTGAGAAAATGGTCTTTTCCTATAAGGAGGGTTTTAGTGTAGTTGAATTATGGTTTTAAGTAGGTATAGTTATGTCCAATTTTGATATTCAAGTTAAACCAAAATACAATTTATTTCAATTCTTCTCCATGTACAACTTGGCACTTTAGTCTTACAAGTTTTTTTTAGATAGTCAAGGTGCACACACCCACTCCTTGTGTGCACGATGCAAAGGTGCATTTGTAGTGCACTTGGGATTTGCAAAAGTGAACCATAATTGTTTGATTTTATTTTAATTCTTCATATACAAATTGGCCCTTATTTAGTTGTATAAGTTTGTATAAAGTATCCATAGTTCATGTACCCACTCCTTCGCTAAACTTCATAGCATGGTTCCAGGTGGGATCAATGTTGTTGTTCTTGTCCACGGATGTTCATTGCCTGTTTTTGTGATCGGGGGAGATCCATGCGACTGCGCAGGCCTTTGTTTTGGAGAGCATGCCCGTTTTCTTCAGATCACGGGCCGAGATGAGGGTTACTTCCATGCTCCGTGCCTCCATTGCACCTTGATGAATTAAATACAGAGGAAGAAAATGAATGAAGTTAAATACGGAGGAAGAAAACGAATGAATTTAAATACAGAGGAATAAAATGAATGAATTTGCACACTAAAATTGGGGGAAGAGTCTGAATGAATTTTGAGAGTAGTGGATTGAACAATAGGTTGGAATATTGATGGAATGGAATGTAAACATGAAACTTTCTTATAAAAATATTGCACGTGATGAAAACCTCCTCGTATTGAGAGATGATGTAGAGCGACGCCTTCAAAATGGAAAATCACGATTCAGATGAAACTTCTATGTCAAATATAAAATACAGAAATGCCTAATCTGCATTATGGATTTTTATTTTTTATTTATTTTTTATTTTTCTGATTTTGATATAAAATTTTGTAAATATCAATTGTTAGAACGGTAAATATCCATTGTTGAGATTTTATAATCTAACCGTATTTAATTTATTTTTCAATAAAAAATATAAACACCATAATGTAAAAATCACTTTGCTCTCGCTTGGAGTTATACATAATCTTTTCTTATTTAGCCACCTGGAAGTCATTGATACTAGATTCCTCATTGGTAAGGGAAGTTGTGTAATGGAAGTGCTCATCTGAGTGTTGAAGATGTTTCGTTTCAGGTGGTGCTTCATCTCTACCAGAGATTGGTGAATTTGGTATGTGGTGGTTCTGAAATTCTCCATACTATCCTTTAACATTACCTTTTTCCTTTTACTCATCCTAGATATTTTGATTTTCAGGCTCGTAGACCAAACATACATGCTATGGGAATTAATGAGGCTCATATGCATGACTGCATTCACAAGATCACTTTGCTTGGGCTTCAGAGTCCCTCGGTAAGAAGAGAGCAACGAAACAAAAACCTACAGATACAGAGTCATATTGCACGAAGTTCCGATAAATTCCGCCATGTGCGTGTAGCTATGCACGCCATTCAAGACATCAATTGCTAGCCCTAAACCCATAATGGTAGTTATTACAATAACAGAAATAATAATAGCTAATGGAGCCATGGCGATTTGATCTCAAGATGTATTTGTAGAAGGGCTCTTACTTTGCTCTAAATAGGGGAGTTGGCACCGATTCTTTGATTTTTTGAAGCTCTGCTCTGCCATAAATAGGGGAATTGGAGTTGGCACTGCTTGTGGGATTTGTTGAATATTCAACTGTTACATGTGCTCGTTGATCGTCGTTGATGGTGAAACTTTTTTTCTGCCAAAGTATTATTCTTAATTTCAATGACCCCTTTTAAACTCAGGTCAAAATGTCTAATCCCGCATGGTCATCCGTTCTCGATCTCATATAATTACAAGCATGAAACTTAAATGCAGTTCTTATAATTCTTAAACAAGGTCCTCATGAATCAATTATGGTATCGGTCATTTGATTTGATTAGGTATGATGTGGATGTTGACATGTGTATTTGAAGATACTGTGTTCTTTATTATTAGTCACATGTAGTGTATGTGATAGACGATGTATCTATGTATGTATTATTATGTGGTTTATTATGTGAACTTTACTTATTAGTATAGGTTAAAGTGTTATATAAGTTTTCTTTGGAGAACAAGTGAGAAGATATGATTTTCATTTGGTTTAAATATAGTGTCCTTGGGAGAATCAGTGTACATGAAAAGTATAGAAATGGAATATGTATAGCTATTGAGCAACGAACACATAAAGCACTATGTTTGTCTTCCCAACACCAACATATGGACATTCCAAGTGGGTTTCCTACCACTCTGTGGAGTTTCCTATCTTTCCTACTCTTCTTCATATTGTTATTTCTCCTTGGTGCTACCGAATGTAAGTGGGTTTTTAAAGCCTCATTGGTTCATTTATTTATTTTTCTACCATTCTTCATATTGCTATTTATCCTCAGTTTTACCAAACATAAGTGGGTTTTTAAATCCTCCTTCATGCGTTTATTCTTTTTCCTTTTCATACATCGTAAATTTTTTGAATGGGATGCATGGATGTTGCCTCTATCCATATCCATATATGTACTTTCAAAGTATGAGGTTTTGTTCAACTAAATTTAAACAAGTTTTTAATTTTTTTTTTTATTTCATGCGATGGCATGTAAAATTGATTTTTCTTAAATCATAAAGCACAAAACATATTAAGTGGGAAGTGTGGGTTGATGGATCTCTCAAAAACTATGGAGCACTATGAGATAATTGAAACTTTAAACATTAACTATCTATAGTTACATTGCTTTAAATCCTCCCAAACACAAAATCCATAGTCTTTAAACAACATCACCACCTCCTAATTCACTTCGGTGTTTTCTTGCCCCTATTGGAGTTGCAACATTTAAACTACATGCAACCACTATACATGCATGACTTAGGATTCCTATCAAGGACATGAGGCCTTTACATGTTTAGTCCCTTGCAGTGTTCCAAGAAGAGATGAAACATATTCACTACATTATAATTGATGAGATGAGCTTCATAGAATATAGACTTTTTGTGCAAATTGAAAGTCGCCCGCATGAGGCATTTCCAGAAAAAAAAAATCACTACTCATTCGGTTCCTGTTCAATAATTCTTGTGGGTGACTTGGGTCAATTGCCACAAGTAATGGACAAACCTCTTTATGCAAGAGAAACTCCGGACATGAGATTATGGACAACCTTTACGACTGTAGTCAAGTTGGAAACAATATTTCGGAAACAAGGCATCTTTGTCACCCAGTCCCACTTCCACCAATTGTTAGCCAACCTTCACAATGCTACACCAACCATTGATGATTGGAACCTCTTTCAATCTAGGACTGACAGATTCTTATCTGTTGAAGAAAGTCTATTGTTGATTCTTCAATCCACCTATTTGCAACAAACATTCTTGTCGACAACCATAACAAGTTCATGCTTCAATCCTTGAATAATCCAATTGCACGCAGTGCTACAGAATTACTTGGTGCTTCAAATGCACACCACCATGATGATGATCAATTGGAAAAACATATCTTGTTATGTATAGGCCAATGAATTATGTTATCCTACAATTTATGGGTCCAAGCAGGATTAGTCAGTGGTGCTCTTAGATTAGTCATGCAAATTGTATATGCATGAGGAACTAACCCTCCAAATTTGCCAACATATATTGTTGTGGAATTTGATAAATACATTGGCCCTCCGTGGGACCAAACACAACCAAAGCATGTACCAATTCCACCCATACAAAGGACTAACAAGAAACAAATCCATCTTAAGATGGCCTCATCATTGACTATCCATAAATCTCAAGGCATGACCTTGACAAGGTCTACCATTGACATTGAAAACACTAAATGTCAAGGCTTGACCTTCACAGAAATGTCACACATTACTACTATAGAAGGAATGTGAATAGCACCAACCTTCTCCTTCGAACACTATGAAAAAATGAAGGATGTTGCTTATGTCTCACTATGAAAAAAAGAATAGGCACGCTTATCTTCTTTGTTGCATACCTTCTAGATTCTTCTATGTTGTACACATACTTCTATACATGAACTATTTGACTTGGTCCATACTTCTATACATTATACATGATATGAAATAGTTTCAAATATTTACTACCAAATACCTATCAATCATACTTTGACCTAAACACCTTGCAACAAATCATTTTTCTACTCATAATTAATATACCATTACAATGCTACTTATGCAATAATATACTTATAAAAAAAAACTTAAAAAAAAAAAAAAACTATATTATTCTTTTGAGCATTGCCTTTCCCCTGGTTCGTGGGTATGCTAGTATTTGGTTTGTCGCTTAACAAAAGATTTTGTTATTTTCAAAGTGGGACATAAATGAAAAGGAAAAAAAATCTAATGATCGAATGAATATTAATAAGGCCAACAACGAAAGCCTCCATCGAGTTTGCATAATGGCAATTGTCCAAGTAAATATAACATGTAACCCGTAGCAAAAAAAGAAAAATAGTTGCAAGTACTTGTCAAAAATAAAGAAATCAAATAAACAATAAATACATTATATGATACTTTTGACTTTAACAATGTGGTAATTAAATCAAATAAACAATAAATGTATTATGGAAAATAATAGGAAGTACTTGTCAAAAATAATTAAATCAAATAAACAATAAATGCATTATGTGATACTTTTGACTTTAACAATCACACTGAAGCAATTCTTCCCTTCACCTCTGATTTCAAGAGAATTCAATCACAGTTTACTCCTCCCAGATGTATGCACCGATGACACATTGTTCAGATGCATGCAAGTCACATTATTCAGATGCATGTAGGTTGCCACAAGAAGAGATATCGATTGCAGCGTCTTTAGAGGCATCGACTGCAATGTTTTTAGACTACAATGCAAAGCGCAGGGTTCAAGGAGGCATATTTCCTAGAATGAAAATCCAACCTACAAACTAGTGAATCACACAATTTATAAATAAAAAATTTATAAATTAATTTTAAACTTTTACAAATAGATTTTAAAAACTTGCATACACTAGGGGATCAATGTCATATCACGATGATTTTAGCCAGTGAAAAATCCGTTCTACCAAATAAAAATAAATAAATAAATGTACTGTTTTTAAAGAAAAATTCAAATAATAAATATATCACGAAAAACTTAGGATAGAATTTGTAGAATTAATAGGTTTTAAACCTTATGGCTACTATAATACCTTCTTTGGGAGGTACTAATAACATGTAATGCGAAAATTGGATTATAACTATGGTTACAAATACATTAGGATAATAATTAAACTCGTACAAAATATAATTCATATATAATTAATATTTAAAATTGCAATGACATTCAGAATAGCAATAACGATAAGGTTTATCATATTGGTAGATAATTCACCTTAAAATATCAATATCATTAGGAATGACGGATTAATATTCAAAATCGTATTGTTAATTAATATAGTAAAAGGAGTTTAAAATTATATGATTTGGTTTTTTTCATCACCAAGAATCGTGTTATATAAATTTTCATTTGTAATTTTTTATTATTAAAATTATAATTTTAAATATATAAATAATTTTAATGTTTTTAAAACTTTTTATTAGTTTTTGTTGAAGGTAAGGACTATTTTCATCTTTGATCATCTATTATTAGTATTATTAGAATGTTTTTCCATTGTTCAATGTTTTACATATGTTTAATAAAATAATTAGTTTTTCATAATATTTAAATTACTTTTATAACACATGTTATTAGTTGATCATTTGGAAGTTTTATTACTGAGGTCTAACATAATGCAATTTTTTCAATCTTAGTTTATATCTAAGTTTTGAGTTTTAATTGCCAAACTCCCACACAACACAATTTTTTTTCCAATCTTAGATAATCTAAGTTTGGAGTTTCAATCTTAGATAACTACGTCATCTATTTATTGAAGTGGAATAAATACATATGATGTCATATATTGGATGTCAAGTGCAATGCTGCCATGTATTTGTTTTTGAGCAATCTTGTAACAAAATTTGTAACATAATTTATAGTTATAGTAGTTGCAAACTATTCACTGCGCTTGGGGACATTGCTATTACATCTTGGCTCGTTGGTTGCTAGGTTGAAAACCACTATTTACTGGCCTTGGCGACATTGCAAAGTTGTGCTTCGCATCAAGAAAAATATTGGAGCAATCTCATTGAAAGAAAGATGGTAGAGAACAAGGCACTGAATAAGCAAGGCGGTAAGATGGTAAAATTTTGCAAAGGCAATGAATAGCTAAGTAGTAAGCTTGTCAGAGTTTGCAATCCCTTTGTAATCCTTTCTTCTAAGATAGATGGTTTTCATACTAGATTTCTTTAGTTGTGGTTTCTTATAAATACTAGGGTTTTATTTTTGATGCACACACTGAGAGTTAGGGTTGAAGTTGGGAGGGATTAGGAGTAGTATACTACCACCATGAAGAACGACACATATCACTGCACTTTCTACCAACTAATCATGTGGGCATTGTGAAAAACAACAAATTGTACGAGGGAAGTCTGCACATCCTATTCAAAGCTTTCATTTTGTGTCGAATTACAGTGACAAAACTGCATGAACCTAATAAATATTACTCTTGTTATCATTCTTCTGCAGAGAAAAAGTGTCCACAAAATGTAATATGCAACTTTTTTACTAAATATTGTGGGAAGAACTCCTACTTGTCTTATTGTGGGATTCTTCATAGGATTGTAATATTGTAATGTAGAGATTATTCTCTATTTGAGTGAATATATTTTAATATTTAGGAGTTGGCTACTCAGTTGGATTTGAGAGATTTGGTCCAATCTACTTAACTTTTAGATTAGTGTGTTGTTGAGAGATTCTCTCAACAAATAGATTGTATGGCTAAGAAAATCAATCTATTTTAAGGCCACAATTAATGTATCTATATCTGTGCTATGCTTCATTGAATTAATATAGAATACTAGAATAGTTTTGGTGTGTGTTAACAATGTCTTCTCTCCCATTTTATAAATTGGTATCTAGTGTTCTCTCCCATTTTCTAAATTGGTATCAGAGCATGACTCCACTTAACTCCCTAATGGGAGGGCCCAAAAAAAGGAGAGAGATATGAGTTCTAATCCTGTGTAAATATGTGAAGATCTCTGTCGAAGCCAGGGTTGCAACTCTCTTAGTTGAGTATATATATATATATATATATAGGCATGAAATCATAGAGTGAATTGAAAAATTTATGGTGAAGAAAATAGATTTCGTGTACTTCCGAGAAGCGTACATATGTGTATAAAGTCTTAGTGGTTGAGTTTGAGGGGAATTTTGAGATGGCATACATCTTGAAATCCGTGAACTGTAACTGGGAGACATACTTTCTAAATCTGCATTTCCATGACACCATGGAAGAGTATTATGTTCCATTTTGATTTATGTTGTGATTTCCTACTAAAGCTATGATGGACGACACCATGGAAGAGTATAAATTTCCATTATGATTTGTGTTGTGATTGCCTAATTTGTGTTGTGTTTTTTGTCTTTTTGGACGCACTTTTTTTTTTTAAGAATAACTAAAATAGTTATAGTTATAAGAGAAGTCATTTTGTTAATTATTTTAAAATATATTAGCATTATCTTTGGTTTGTAAAATAATGATGATGAATCTCTGACAGACTATGGTGTAAGATTCACTCAGATAGACTATTTTCCTAGATAACCTGTGAGTACAATAGATGGTTACTCATATATCTCGATAGATGGAAGTATGTCCATAGGATATTCAATTGTTAGTCTTTGCAATTAAACAACAAATTCATTTAGTGGTTTGAAGCATTTTTCAATCTTCAAAGTCAAAAGGGATCAAGTGCAGGTAAAAGATCAGTATGGATGGTTGTCAAGTTCACGGGATCTCCACTTAGTGGACCTATGACATATGGCATGCATTCTCGGGATAATAAAGAATACCCCTAATTTCACTAGATATTGAAAAATGTATCCCAAAATCCTTTTTTGAATCCCCTTCCCAATAAATCTTTCCAATTAAAAATCCCCTATTTTTGTCATATACTACTTTTAATACCCTCCAATACTTATAAATGCCCCCATACCCCACACCCCCCATAACTACAATATATTGACCCTATTTTTCACAATTAAAATGCCCCCCTTTATGAATGGACATGATAAGATATTGATGAATAAGGTGAAGCCCCCGTGGTACAATTAGTTAGTTTGGGATTTGTGGATCTAGGGAACAATCCCTCATTAGTTGTTGAAGACATATGACTGGTTTTCTAATGAGGTTATGCTACATGTGTGTGGGTGTCTAGTAATTGAGTTCGGGAGATCTGTGTTTCAGGAGTTCATACGTGGAACTCAAGAATTCAACTCCAGAGCTACTGAGACAACTTGATGGAGTTAGTATCCTAGAATATTTCCAAATGATTACATGACACGTACTTCATAGAGTTAAGGGGGGGGGGCTATTGGAATAACTCCTACTTGTCTTATTTCTTATTGCGAGATTCTTCATAATATTGTAATATTGTAATGTATAGGTTATTCTCTAAGCTACTGAATAGATTATGATATTTAGGAGTTTATTAATTAGTTGGATTTTAAAGATTTGGTCCAACCTACTTAACTCCTAGATTAGTGTGTTGTTGAGAGATTCTCTCAACAGATAGATTATATGACTAAGATAGTCAATCTATTTTAAGACCAAAATTAATGTATTTATGTGTGTGCAATGCTTCATTGAATTAATATAGAATACCAAAATAGTTTTGGTGTGTATGAACAATGTCTTCTCTCCCATTTTCTAAATAATATCATGTACAATCGTGGAAAAAATTTCATGTTATTCAAACATCCATGCCTAATTTCTATATTGTTAGATGTAATTTCTCTTTGTTAGATTTTGTGTAAGCTACACTAATAAACTTTTACAATATTATATGTCATCGACAGTGATAAATACCACAATGCCCTCACAGATTCTAGAGGGAAACAAGAGAACTGGAAAGACAATGCAACACACTTGTTTCATAGGAAAATCTATTGAAGATAATGTTGTTCGATTAGCTAAAACAAATGGGTCCATTCCGACAAAGGGAATTACACATTGTTATTGACAGTACCCAAAATTTTCACAAGTGGGTTAAGGTTCACCTCCTAGGAAAATGGTCCTCGAGAAGGTATCTTTAACTTGGAGCCACGCCCAGGGATTGCAATGGGGGAGAAGTGGAAGAAAATTTGGCTTCTAAAAATGAGTTTATGAGTTGGTGACCCCATTATTTGTTCAACATCTCATGCCGATCCATATTTACTAGAATTACGAGTTGAGGGAGAGGAAGTTCACATTGCCTCACGATTATATTGAACCATTTTGAACTCTAAATGCCATGTTTTAACCCCTTCCTTAACCCCATTTTTTCACAGTAAGGAGCTTTACCCATATTGGTTCATGAGAGCCTACATATCCAAAGCTACTGACCCTTCTTAGCGAAATTTTCCTCACAACAATACTAACATAAACATGCTCAGGTGGTCTCCCTTGCAAACTACCAGTGGTATATATTATCAATATCAAACCTTACATGACTTAAATTACATACGTGATGAGGAACATAGGTTTTAAAGTGGATGCCTCACCACTTCACCTACAACCATTTTGGGAATATTTAAGTTAATGCACATTTGGTATTGGTATAATCATTTTGAAGATAATGTTATAATCATTTTCAAGACACTCAGACGTCATAATTTAAATTTATGAATGAATTCACCAAAAACTTTTCAACAAAAACATATCACTACAATAACATTTGTTATTATACTAATATATTTTAACCATTAATATGACAATATTAACCTTTCTTTTAAACTTTTCATTAAATTTAAAATATTATCTAAAACATGGCATAGACAAAGATCCATATCATAATATGTTTTTGATAAGTTTAGAATAAACGGACAGAACACGAAAATATGTGGGTGACAAACATCCATATCCTAACCTGTTTAGACTACACTTTAATTAGTATTGCAGTGTTGATTGCAGTGTTGAACGAGATAGTTATTTTGCCAATTTTGAATTCAAATCAAAACCTCGACAGTAGATTGTCTCCAAAGCCATTATTGACTTCCAGTTTATTTATAAGTCTAGTCTTAATGTATAACGTGGACTTAACAATTGAGAATTGGGAGAGCAACCATTGCACAAGATTCACACACAAAGAATAGTTTGCATTATATATAATAAACAAAGATACACCAGGTATATATAGTTGGAGTCAGATCCAATTTATTCCACTCTTGGAGGGAGAGGTTGACAAAATCTCTCAACAACCTCTAGGATGCATCATAATGAGGCATTATCTCTAACACCCCCCTTAATGCCTAGATTACACAACATAACAAAAGGTTACAACACAAACTTTGTCATACACAGTTACATCCATCTCTGAACTTCATAGACACACTCTTTCTCTCTCATCATCTTCGAGCTACCACTTCATACAACACAAATACAACTGCTTCCGACCATCTTTGAAGTATCTATAGGATCGACAATTCTAAACTACCCCGAAGAATAGTCTCGATACTGAAACATTCAATAATCGATCTTACAAAATGACCTTTACACACTCACCAACATACTGATAACCTGTAACTGATTATCTTGGAGCACCGAAGTACAACAAGACCTTCCAGCATTTAATAGACTTGCTGACATACTCAAACTGTTTATGCGTTCTTGTGGCACCGAAGAACTCAAGAACTACAAGCTTCAATTACATCACTTTGTTCTATATTTGGTTCTTTATGGTTCATTTACAAACAAAGAAATCAAACATACTCAGGCTAATTCAAAAACTAATGATAGTGAAACTAAAGTAGTTTCCCCCTTGAAATTACAAAGACTTGCCCATCTTAGTTCTCATTCTTCTCTCATCTTCCAGCCCCTCTCAATATACTCCTACAACTGAATCAACTTATCACTCTTCTCTCATCTTCCAACCCCTCTCATGAGAGAGTCAGGGCGGTCCTTGCTCTGATACCAAATTGAGAATTGGGAGAGCAACCATTGCACAAGATTCACACACAAATAATAGTTTGTATTACATATAATAAACAAAGATATATCAGGTATATATAGTTGGAGTGAGATCCAATTTATTTCACCCTTAGAAAGAGAGGTTGAAAGAATCTCGACAACCTCTAAGTAACCCAATCCAATCTTTAAACTTTAGGATGCATCATAATGAGGCATTATCTCTAACATTAACTTCCATATTACACTTTATGCTATCTTCGTGCCCCTCACCGCACTTAATGTTAACATCACCTGGGTACCAAGTCTGTAATGGAGTCATGGGCGTTAGAGGGAGGAGCGTGAGAAGAAGCGTGTGGGAACCCAGAGCCAGAACTGGTGGATTTACTGTTTTGGGAAGCATCAGAACTCACAAAGGCAGACTTTGTGGGATCTGGTAACGTCACAGAATGAGATGAAATCATCAAAGTCACTGTGGACATCGGTGGACGAAGTGACGAGTCGGCCTGTGTACACAAAAAACCAACATGAATGCATCTCAATGCTTTCCCCTGATTGCAAGTTCCAATTATTGTTGGATCAATCATATGCACAATATTTCTTTGTTTGTATAATCTCCACGCCTGCATAATAACAACGGATCGTCATTTTGATATTTAGTATGTACGTGGAGAGATCCATATGATCGGCCTTAATTATCAACACTACATAAGTCAATACATAAGAAATTCATACCAAAGTAGATCAGCAGCGAAAGCTCTAAACTCATACTTCGCTAAACGGTTTATAGATGAACTAAATAACAGGGCCTGTAAAATGTAGATATGCTCGGCTGGAAATTAAATGGAACAGTATTAGAGTATCTGACCCATCCTAAAAGAATCTTCATTTCAGGTGACAGATTATAATCAGTGTGCTTTCTTCCTGTAATAAGTTCCAGGAGAAGAACGCCATAGCTATAGACATCAACTTTTACAGATAATTGCCCCTGCATAGTATACTCTGGTGCCATATACCCGCTGCATATCAAAATTGGAGGGCAATTTTAGGAGTTGAGTCCTGTTAAAGAGAAAGCTATTTGCAAAGGAAACTGTCGGCGAAATACCCAAAAGAAAAATTGCCATAAACTTAATCTACAATGTTGTCAATCCTCTTGAAATCAACAGCATAGAGTAAAACATATGCATCCCTGATTGTTAATAGCTTTTGACAGCGTGTGAGAGTGATGCAAAATCTTACTAAGTTCCAACAACTCTTGTGTTGATGTGACTCTCATCTTCAGGAAAGAGTTTTGCTAAGCCGAAATCTGCTATCTTAGGATTAATATTTTTGTCCAACAAAATATTGCTTGCTTTAATATCCTGATGAATAATCCGCAGTCGAGAATCCTCATGCAGATAGAGAAACCCACGAGCTACTCCCACTATGATGTTGTAGTGTTTCTTCCAATCAAGCTGGTTGCGTCTGTTTGGATCTATATCCATGGATGCAGTACACTAACTAATTATCATGACCGAACTAAATATGTTGAAATATCAATGCCTTTTTTCGATATACAAAATAAAATGGAAGTGACCTCTGTTACCAACATCGTGATAATATCGCGCTATTTATGATATTATCACCAAAATCAACCTCGGCGATAATATCGGGGTAAATAGCGTGCTATTTTGGAGATTTTGAAAGTAAAAGTGACATTCTCCTTTACCTTTCATTTTCATCCTTTTACTTAAATTTTTAACATTACCATTAATTGTTTCAGGATGTTTGAGAGTGGTTCCAACCTCATTGGACTTCATATGAAGAAAGTAGAATTTTAGGTCCCATTCAAAATTCAGCAGACTTAATGGTTTTCAGGATTTCAAGATTGACAATATTGCAACATTTCCACTAGTTTCTATCATGTATGAGGTTATGGAACTGGCATTTAGTCAAGAGCACCAAGCCCTCTATGTACCTCGATGTTGGTGGCATTGATTGTTGAACTCTTTTGTCATGAATCTAGTAAAAATGTACCCTTCACTCAAGCAAAATCACTTATTAGGCATGTTAAGCTTTTTCTATCTTATTTTAATGTTTACAGGGTGACACTGATGATGAGGATCCTAATATAGGCAACGATTTTGATGATATGTAGTTATTTGTTGTAGCATGATATTTTTTGGACTCTAGAGGCCATTTACAGCCTCTTTGTTGATGTATTTTGGTTCAAAGATGCATTGCA
>SNQJ01S0016296.1:97333-122358 GCA_010110895.2 Picea sitchensis | reverse complement strand
TTGGAGGTGTTTCTGACCTTTCAAGTTTTGAATCCTTGGGGTACTGTGCATTATAAATTATCATTCATTGTCTTTGGATCCCAAAACTATTTTGAATGTTTGACATCTCGATTCTTGAATGATTGGAATCACGAAGTTCATTATTCAATAATCCATAATAACGAAATATTATTTCGTCAAGAGTAATTTCGATAAATGTAACTTTGTTGTTAATGTATATTGTGAATATACTTATTAAAAGTCATAAATGTAAGAAATCCCATTTATATTTGAATGCTTGAGATCTCGATTATTGAATGCTTGGCATCACTAAGTTTAATCTATATTCCATAATAACAAAATATTATTGCATAAATAGTAATTTTAATAAATGAGACTTTGTCTAATGTATAATGTATGATGTGAATAGTCTTCTTAAAATAAGTAATAGATGTAATAAATCCCATTTATATTTTTCTTAAAAAACATTATAATAAATTTACTTGACAATTTTTTAATAAATTTAGTTAAATGGTTTTTTATTTTTTTATATAAAATAATTGTAGTAAATTTAATTGAAACTTTCTAATAAATTAGGTTAATGGTTTTTTAATATAAAAAATTATTATATGTGAAGTGTTATGATGATGATGGTAATTAATGTCTATTTTGTAAAAAAAAAATTTATATTTTTGTTTTTATAAATAAAATAATTTTAAATTAAATGTTATGATCATGATGATGGTGATTAATGTTTGTTTAATGGTTATTGAATTTTTGTGAGTTTTTTTTTTTTTGTGTTTGAAAAGCATTTAGGGAAGTGTATTAATCCCATCATATTACCTATAAGGAGAAAATGTGTGAAAGTTTGGAAATATGTGAAATTTTGGTTGTGACAAATCTTTTGAAATTGAGATCTAATATGAAAATATGCCGGGAAATGCTGGGATTGAGTTGCATACAGTCTAGCGAAGGTAGGTCTCACAGTAAGCACAATACCGAGGGAGAAAGCAACATAGAATTTGACCTAGCAACCAGCATTGGAGGACACATGCATTGCACTACACAACAAGCTTAAGAACTAGTAACTTCCAGGGCCCTTATTGTCAAGCATTGTAGGAAGAAAAACATTATTTAACGTCGAGGCTAACAATAGCCTATGGGATAGACAACCTCACACATTGATTTATGCATTTCAACCCTTTTTCTGTTCGACTTGATGATGAGTGTCCAATTTCTCCATTGTTCCCTTGCGGAATAAATTATCCCAAGAGCTAGTTGTCCCTATTGTGTTTGGAGACTTCACACTCAAATGAAATGTTTTTTTGTTTCCAATTTTTTGGAGGTGCAAAACATATACGCCTTTTTTTGCCAAGCTTCCTTTGGTCTTTTCCAACTCTCGGTTTCACAATGGAGTTGATGGGAATTGGTTCTTAATTGAGCAATAAACATTTTGTCTTTTCTAAGATATATCGGCCTGCTCCTATGTACGCTTTTTGATGATGATTGTAAATGGGGTTAAACTCTTCAATATAATATTCAGTTGCCTAATTGTTCTACGAAATGACTTTTTTCACCAGAATCTGGTGACATAAATTTTCAGGAAATCATTATGTTTTGTTGGTCAAAATCTATTTTTGAATGTAGAAATGGATTCATTATGTTGACAAACCCTTGGGGAATTAGAATTATAGAAATAATTACTCAAATCAATAGATCTAACAATTTCTCGTCGGATTTTAGAGAAATGTCTCTAAATATATCCTCCGTAAAAGTCATTTCCTAGAACCTTTAGACTACGGCATATAATACTCTCCCTAGCCTTTTATCCCAAGTTCACTTGTGGAACCTTTCAATAACAAAACCCTTTATCTCTTTATTGTTCGTAGAGAACCTGTTCAAGTAAATATCCCATTTACTAAGCCATTTACTATTTTGTTGTATTCCCCTCTTTTTTCTTTTGCACAATATGTACGACCTTTTAAGCCAACAATGTCTTTAGTTTGCTCATTTTTTTAAAGATATCTTATGAGTTTGATGCAGGAGCATCATCAGCCAAACACACGTGGAGGGACAACTCAATGCCATAATGCTTGGAATCTTAAACGATGGTGTTTCCTGTCAATCTTTTTGAATGTATGATTAGAAGATCAAAACAACATGGAAGAAAACACGATCAGTGAGATCTAGGAGTTTCACTCTCAGCCTTTAATGTAACAGAACTTGAGGAGTAGTTAATTTTTTTTTGGTATCTTCTCTTCTTCAAGGAGATGAGTAGTTGAAAGGAACCCTAGGATCCCTCTGGGATAAATAGAGGTGTTGAATGCCTGAATGAGGTTGCTACAAATTAGTAGGAGATTGTTGTGATTTAGTTGTTTTTGAATTTCTAGTTATTGTTTTACCATAGTTGTATCCATTTACATTTGAATGAATATAACATAGGAAAATTGATCCAATGCATGGCGTTGCTATCGTTTATTGTTTCTCTGTTATTTTGTGTTTCCATGAATGAATGAGTTATGTTATTGGATGTATGAATTTGTGAAGCATTAGGATAAGGTTCACTTGATTCTCTTTGTTCAGTTCATGCAAGGTGTGCATACAGTCCGCAAGGAGTGCGTTGACAGAGTCTGTTTCAACTCGGAAGCACATAAGAGATAGTGTGAAACTTACATTTGCAAGGAGTGCAAAGCGATTGTTGCAAGGTGTGCACAGTCGCCTGCAAGAAGCTAAGTCTTGCGTAAGAATTTGGTGCAGGGAGCACCCAGATTTGAAATTTGACTAAGTGTCGAAGTAGCCCTCTAGGGAGTCAAAGGGTTCGGGAACCAAAGCTCAATAGAGATAGCATAAATAAATCTTCAAAGGGAGTGAAGCTCTGAAGGTTTAACGAGTTAATGCACAATATCCCTTCTGAAGGAAGCAATATTGTTTCAGACTGTCAGATCTGGGAGAGGTTCGCGGTGTTTAACCGTGAGTTCCTTCAGAAGTTCATGATTTGGAGAATTTGCGCCAAGCAGACGACAACCTTCGTGAATTTGTGAAGTGCGAAGTAAATCCAGGTCTTTGGTTGGAGCGGGGATACGTGGCAGTAGATTGGAGAAATCAGAGGGAAGAACTCTGGGAGTTTTGCGTAGATAAAAAGGTCATTTTTCGCTAAGTCACGAAGAGAAAAGAGATCTGGACCGTCGGTCTAGAAGGACACGCGTCACCAGTTCATGAAACGCGTCACTAGTTTGTGAAACTCGAAGAAGATTTAAGGGGAAAGAGAGTTTGTTCGAAGCGGAGTGAGAAGCGAATCTCAACCGTCGATCAAGAGAGAAATGTGGTGCTTGATCTAAGATTTTGAGTACGGAATACTTCAGGGAAGAGGAGTGTGAAGACGTGCAGAACTCCCGAAGATCGGAGTTTGAACCCATCACAGTTGTTGGTTGTGGGAGAGACGAGGACCGTAGATCTATCCAGACGAGTTCGTGATTTAGGGTTCAAACGAAAAGGGTGCAACTGTTGCCAAGAACGTTGAAACCCAAAGTTACAAAGCGCTTAGGAGGTTAAGCCCCGGGTCACAACTCGAGGTTACATGCAAAGAGGGACCTGTGTAATTTGTTCTAGGGGCCACTAAAGGCTCGAAAGAGCTAATTCAACTCAGGAGATTAAGATCCTTGACTGTGAGGTCGTGCAACCCTGAAGGAGAGTGGGAGGTTTGCGTCAAGTGGTATTAGAGCTAAAAAAAACTCAAGGTTGTACTCTATGTTCATGAGGTTACAGAGGTTACATAACCTGAGACATAAATGAATGACAGTGAAGGAGTACACAAAATAGTTCTACACACTGAATATCAGGACTGGACAAAGAGAAAAAGATGAAGAAAAAGTTTCCAGATATATAAATGGCCCGAGGTATGAGATCCAGGATGAGATCAACATGATGTTAGTAAGGACAATAGAGGATTCTTATCAGATTGCACTAAAGGCAGAGGAGAAGTTGGCCATAAAACAGAGTCAGTGGTTCTTGTAGAGTACTTGAAACAACAATGTTTATGGTTGGGTGGAACGTCCTTGGTCTGTAGCTAGTTGGTGTCTTTATTACACATCAAAATTCCTCACTTCGATAATGTCACATTCTCATTGTCGCAAGTGTCTCACTTTTGTCGCAAGTATCATAAGGGTTTCATTCTTGTTGCGTAAGTGACGCATCAGGAACGACACTATGAAAACCCTTGATAAAACCCCTAAAACATGTTAGAAGAAGTTTCCCTATCATAAATTAGTCAGAACAAAGGTTTTTCTATGAGAATTGGTCATCTTGACAACCTTTGGGAAGATCAGCGCTCCCCTGCTCAGACACAGGGAGCGTTAGCGCTCATTGTCTATCTAGCGGGGAGTGTTGTAGTGCTCTATTTCCCATTGTAAGGGAGTGTCGAATTGGTTGAGAAAATATTGGAAGAAATCCCTTTTTCTTCTAAGGACATCTATGAATGGATCGAGTTGGTTTAACTTGAATCTGAACCTTAGGTTGCATCTAAGGGAGATATCACAACTATTGGAGCCATATCCTCAATTAATCCCAAATATAACCAAGGTGGTTGAGCCTCTCAGAGGCTATAAATGGAGGCATTCTCATGTACTTGTCTTTCGTATATGCGCATTTTGGCTTTCGTAAATGCACAATTTGTCTTTCGTAAATGTGCATATATGGAAGAGAGCTTTCGTATATGTGCATTTTGGCTTCTGTATATGCGCATTTAAGGAAGCCAAAATGTGCATATACGAAAGCTCTATATATGGAAGAGATCTTCCATATATGTGCATTTTGGCTTCCGTAAATGCGCATATACGAAAGCCAAAATGATCATATATAGAAGAGAGATTTCATATATGCACATTTTGGCTTTCGTATATGCGCATTTACGAAAGGAAAAAATGCGCATATATGGAAGCCAAAATGCCCATATACGGAAGAGAGCTTCCGTATATGTGCATTTTGGCTTCTGTATATGCACATTTACGGAATCCAAAATGTGCATATACAAAATCTCTATATACGGAAATGAGCTTCTGTATATGCGCATTATGGCTTCCATAAAAGCGCATATACGGAAGACAAAATGCGCATATACGAAAGAGAGCTTCCATATATGCACATTTACGAAAGGAAACAATGCGCATATACGGGAGCCAAAATGTGCATTTACGGAAGCTATCTTCTATATATGCACATTCTATCTTCTATATATGCGCATTTTTGCTTCTGTAAATGTGCATATATGAAATCTCTCTTTCGTATATGCGCATTTTGGCTTCCGTATATGCCATTTACAGAAGGGAAAAATGCACATATATGGAAGCCAAAATGTGCATATATGGAAGGTTTATATATCGAAGAGATCTTCCCTATATGTGCATTATGGCTTCTGTAAATGTGCATATACGGAAGACAAAATGTTCATATACAGAAGAGAGCTTCTGTATATGCGCATTTACGGAAGAAAAAAATGTGCATAAACGGAATCCAAACACACGTGGAGGGACAACTCAATGCCATAATGCTTGGAATATTAAACGAGGGTGTTTCCTGTCAATCTTTTTGAACGGATGATTAGAAGATCAAAACAACATGGAAGAAAACACGATCAATGAGATCTGGGAGTTTCACTCTCAGCCTTTAATGTAACAAAACTTGAGGAGTAGTTAGTTTTTTTTTGGTATCTTCTCTTCTTCAAGGAGATGAGTAGTTGAAAGGAACCCTAGCATCCCTCTGGGATAAATAGAGGTGT
This sequence comes from Picea sitchensis, assembly GCA_010110895.2. Classification (NCBI taxonomy): domain Eukaryota; kingdom Viridiplantae; phylum Streptophyta; class Pinopsida; order Pinales; family Pinaceae; genus Picea; species Picea sitchensis. Next base: position 116,606 of record SNQJ01S0016296.1, on the reverse strand, counting down.
TGAATGCCCGAATGAGGCTACTACAAATTAGTAGGAGATTGTTGTGATTTAGTTGTTTTTGAATTTCTAGTTATTGTTTTACCATAGTTGTATCCATTTACATTTGAATGAATATAACATAGGAAAATTGATCCAATGCATGGCGTTGCTATCGTTTATTGTTTCTCTGTTATTTTGTGTTTCCATGAATGAATGAGTTATGTTATTGGATGTATGAATTTGTGAAGAATTAGGATAAGTTTCACTTGATTCTCTTTGTTCAGTTCATGCAAGGTGTGCATACAGTCCACAAGGAGTGCGTTGACAGAGTCTGTTTCAACTCGGAAGCACATAAGAGATAGTGTGAAACTTACATTTGCAAGGAGTGCAAAGCGATTGTTGAAAGGTGTGCATAGTCGCTTGCAAGAAGCTAAGTCTTGCGTAAGAATCTGGTGCAGGGAGCACCCAGATTTGAAATTTGACTAAGTGTCGAAGTATCCCTCTAGGGAGTCAAAGGGTTCGGGAACCAAAGCTCAATAGAGATAGCATAAATAAATATTCAAAGGGAGTGAAGCTCTGAAGGTTTAACGAGTTAATGCTCAATATCCCTTCTGAAGGAAGCAATATTGTTTCAGACTGTCAGATCTGGGAGAGGTTCGCGCTGTTTAACCGTGAGTTCCTTCAGAAGTTCATGATTTGGAGAATTTGCGCCAAGCAGACGACAACCTTCGTGAATTCGTGAAGTGCGAAGTAAATCCAGGTCTTTGGTTGGAGCGGGGATACGTGGCAGTAGATTGGAGAAATCAGAGGGAAGTACTCTGGGAGTTTTGCGTAGATAAAAAGGTCATTTTTCGCTAAGTCGCGAAGAGCAAAGAGATCTGGACCGTCGGTCTGGAAGGACACACGTCACCAGTTCGTGAAACGCGTCACCAGTTCGTGAAACTTGAAGAAGATTTAAGGGGAAAGAGAGGTTGTTCGAAGCGGAGTGAGAAGCGAATCTCAACCGTCGATCGAGAGAGAAACGTGGTGCTTGATCTAAGATTTTGAGTACGGAATACTTCAGGGAAGAGGAGTGTCAAGACGTGCAGAACTCCCGAAGATCGGAGTTTGAACCGATCATAGCCGTTGGTTGTGGGAGAGACGAGGACCGTAGATCTATCTAGACGAGTTCGTGATTTAGGGTTCAGACGAAAAGGGTGCAACTGTTGCCAAGAAAGTTGAAACCCGAAGTTACAAAGCACTTAGGAGGTTAAGCCCCGGGTCACAACTCGAGGTTACATGCAAAGAGGGACCTGTGTAATTTGTTCTAGGGGCCACTAAAGGCTCGAAAGAGCTAATTCAACTTAGGAGATTAAGATCCTTGACTGGGAGGTCGTGCAACCCTGAAGGAGAGTGGGAGGTTTGCGTTAAGTGGTATTAGAGCTAAAAAAAACTCAAGGTTGTACTCTATGTTCATGAGGTTACAGAGGTTACAGAACCTGAGACATAAATGAATGACAGTGAAGGAGTATACAAAAGAGTTCTACACACTGAATATCAGGACTGGACAAAGAGAAAAAGATGAAGAAAAAGTTGCCAGATATATAAATGGCCCAAGGTATGAGATCCAGGATGAGATCAACATGATGTCAGTAAGGACAGTAGAGGATTCTTATCAGATTGCACTAAAGGCAGAGGAGAAGTTGGCCAGAAAACAGAGTCAGTGGTTCTTGTAGAGTACTTGAAACAACAATGTTTACGGTTGGGTGGAACGTCCTTGGTCTGTAGCTAGTTGGTGTCTTTATTACACATCAAAATTCCTCACTTCGATAATGTCACATTCTCATTGTCGCAAGTGTCACACTTTTGTCGCAAGTATCATAAGGGTTTCATTCTTGTTCCGTAAGTGTCGCATCAGGAACAACACTATGAAAACCCTTGATAAAACCCCTAAAACATGTTAGAAGAAATTTCCCTATCATAAATTAGTCATAACAAAGGTTTTTCTATGAGAATTGGTCATCTTGACAACCTTTGGGAAGATCATCGCTCCCCTGCTCAGACACAGGGAGCGCTAGCGCTCATTGTCTATCTAGCAGGGAGTGTTGTAGTGCTCTATTTCCCATTGTAAGGGAGTGTCGAAATGGTTGAGAAGATATTGGAAGAAATCCCTTTTTCTTCTAAGGACATCTATGAATGGATCGAGTTGGTTTGACTTGAATCTGAACCTTAGGTTGCATCTAAGGGAGATATCACAACTATTGGAGCCATATCCTCAATTAATCCCAAATATAACCAAGGTGGTTGAGCCTCTTAGAGGCTATAAATGAAGGCATTCTCATGTACTTGTCTTTCGTATATGCGCATTTTGGCTTTCATAAATGCACAATTTGTCTTTCGTAAATGTGCATATATGGAAGAGAGCTTTCATATATGTGTATTTTGGCTTCTGTATATGTGCATTTAAGGAAGCCAAAATGTGCATATACAAAAGCTCTATATATGGAAGAGATCTTCCGTATATGTGCATTTTGGCTTCCGTAAATGCGCATATACGAAAGCCAAAATTCTCATATATAGAAGAGAGATTTCATATATGCACATTTTGGCTTCCGTATATGCGCATTTACGAAAGGAAAAAATGCGCATATATGGAAGCCAAAATGCCCATATACGGAAGAGAGCTTCCGTATATGTGCATTTTGGCTTCTGTATATGCACATTTACAGAAGCCAAAATGTGCATATACAAAATCTCTATATACGGAAATGAGCTTCTGTATATGTGCATTATGGCTTCCATAAAAGCGCATATACGGAAGACAAAATGCGCATATACGGAAGAGAGCTTCCATATATGCACATTTACGAAAGGAAACAAATCGCATATACGGGAACCAAAATGTGCATTTACGGAAGCTATCTTCTATATATGCACATTCTATCTTCTATATATGTGCATTTTTGCTTCTGTAAATGCGCATATATGAAATCTCTCTTTCGTATATGCGCATTTTGGCTTCCGTATATGCCATTTACAGAAGGAAAAAATGCACATATATGGAAGCCAAAATGCGCATATATGGAAGGTTTATATATCGAAGAGATCTTCCCTATATGTGCATTATGGCTTCTGTAAATGTGCATATACGGAAGACAAAATGTTCATATACAGAAGAGAGCTTCTGTATATGCGCATTTACGGAAGAAAAAAATGCGCATAAACGGAAGCCAAAATGCGCATTTACAGGATCCAAAATGTGCATATATGGAAGGAAGCCAAAATGCGCATATACTGAAGCCAAAATGTGCATATACGAAAGCTCTTTTCTATATATGCGCATTTTGGCTTCTGTAAATGCGCATTTTGGATTCCATATATGCGCATTTTTTTCTTCCGTATATGTACATTTTTCCTTCTGTATATGCGCAAGAGAAGACAATGCATTTTAAGCCCCATTGTAGCTAAACAAAGGGTCAAGTGTGAAGGCCTAAGTTTTGATGGAAGAGGGGAAAATATCATGATCATGAAGACCACTTTGTGAAGGTGAAAGACATGAAAAGTTGGCCTACTCATTAGAATATAGAGCAATAGTACGTTAAGGTGGAAACCCACTACCAGCTCAGCCTTCTTATGGAAGACTGCAAAAGAAAAGTGATGAAGAAAGTTCAAATACTCAGCTTGCTTTAACACTTAGAGGAAGTGACAATTCAATGTGCAGAGCAAGAAGGAGAAGAATACTAAGAGGTCTGCATCAAACAAGACATCCCTTGTTTGTTATAGAGATTTTGTATATGTGCATTTTGGCTTCCATAAATGTGCATGTATAGAAGCCAAAATGCACATATACGGAAGCTCTCTTCCGTATATGTGCATTTTGGCTTCCATAGATGCACATTTTTTGCTTTCGTAAATGCACATGTACGGAATCTTTCTTCCGTATATGCGCATTTACGGAAGCCACAATGCACATATATGGAAACTCTCTTCCGTATATATATCTTCCGTATATGCGCATTTTCGCTTCCGTATATGCGTATTTTTTCCTTGTGTAAATGCACATATATGGAAGAGAGATTTCGTATATGCGCATTTTGGCTTTCGTATATGCACATTTACAGAAGCCAAAATGCGCATATACCAACATATATACCTAATATATATACTAAGTATATATATCGGCATATATACTCAGTATATATATCGGTATATATACTTGTATATATACCAGTATATATACTAGTATATATACCGGTATATATACTTGTATATATACCGATATATATACTAGTATATATATCGATATATATACTAGTATATATACCGATATATATATATATCGACATATATACTATGTATATATAGTGGTATATATATTGATATATACCAGTATATATACTAAGTATATATACCAGTATATATACTAAGTATATACACTGGTATATATACTTGTATATATACCAACATATATTCCTAATATATATATCGGTATATATACTAAGAATATATATCGACATATATACTAAGTATATATACATACTGGTGGTTCCTGATGTGACAGGTTCGACAAACCCTGAACTTCCACTCAGCAAGCCATGTAGGCACGTTCCCAAGAACGCATGAGCGTTCTCAAGAACATGCACGTGTTCCTGAGAAACATGTGTACAAGAACGTGTGCGCGCTCCTAAAACAAATTCAAATAAAAATAATATGTGCGCATTTTAAGAATGTGTACGTGTTCCTAAATCACACACACATTATTATAGTTGTGTACTACTATGGATTATAGTTGTGTACTACTTGGTGTGGTAGTGTACCACTAGATTATAGTTTTGTACTACTATGGATAGACACAGTTGTGTTCTATTGAATGACATTGTTTTGATTGCCTTGAAGACTATCAGTAGTGTTGGAAATGATCATCAACTAGATGGATGATCAATGGACAGAGATTCCCCAGACAGAAAATGGTCCAGGACATTTATTCTTCTAGGACATATGTCCGGATTAGAAGAATGGTTCTTGTGTCACTCTGTGGAGTAAGTGACTTATCCAACATCATGTCTAATTACTCAGATGGAGTATGGTTTCTAGAGATGATGTAGTTGATAACACTGATAGTGATGATGGTGCTCATGATATAATCATGAGATAGTCTATACAACTATTTTGATGCTACCAGGTGAATGGTATGTTTGTGCTCAAGACCATTACCTTCAATACCTCCCTAGCTAGGAGGGAGTGTTGATATTATGGTAGCTGCAGGAGGTATTTACCTCCACTTGTAAAACCGACAAGAATAGAATATTTCGGGAAGCAAGAAGAAACCCTAAATAATTGGTTAAGAACCCTAGAAGACAAGTCAACTCAAGAGAATGATTTGTATTAGGTTATTAGCCTCCAAGATAGGAATTCGGATTAAGGAAATATTATATACTAAAGAATTAGCACTCATAATGAGAATTCGGCCCAAGCAGTCTGGCAGAAACAGTATAAATACATGAGGCCAGTCTTCATTTTGGCCAGACTTCTGAGAACTACAAAATTACACTTGTGCGCACTGCAGTTGGCCAGTTTATGGGCAAGTCCTGGGAGTAGCTGTTGTCGACAGTTCTGCAATCTGTATTATCAGTTTTCTTTCTTAGGGTGCTATCTTTGGAGAGAGGTGAACCACCTTTGTTTGGCTATTAAGCCTAGGGTTTTCTTCCAAAATCTTTCTTTGTCAAGGTTAAAGTGCTCGAGGGTGGCTTCGGCCTAGCGTTGTGTGACAATATTGTTATATTGTCTATGGTTGCATGCTGGAAAATTCTACATTTGTTGATAAACTTCTTGACATCTATCCTCATCCCTAGCCAATAATATAAACTGTTCAGTTGCATGAAGGTTTTGTCATGGCCGAAATTTCCAGCCAATCCCCCACTATGTTTTTCCTTCAAAATATTCTCTCTCATAGAACTCTTTGGGATACACAACTGATTTCCATTGAATAATAATCCATCCTGAATTAAATATTCAATCCATTGGCTTCTGTCTCTCAGAACAATATTCTCACAGGCTTCATAAGCATCCCTGAAATCTGAATCATCTCTATACATATACTAAAGGTTATCGAAACCTAAGGTCTTCACACGAAACTCCTCCAGAATCAAACATTTCCTGCTCAACGCATCAACAACCTTGTTAGCAGTTCCATAAATGTGTTTTATAACAAAAGTAAAACTGTGCATAAATTCAACCCATTTCGCATGTTTCTGGTTCAATTTCTCCTGTCGAGTTATGAATTGTAAACCATGGTTGTCTCTATACAAGACAAACTCTTTCGGAACCAAGTAATGCCTCCATTTCTTCAATGCCTGTATGATTTCATAAAACTCTTTATCATACGTTGAATATTTCATCTTGGCCTCGTTCAACTTCTCATTGAAGTATGCAATCGGTCTGTTGTCTTGACTTAAGACTGCTCCAATCGCGAATCCACTTGTGTCACATCTGACTTGGAATGTTTTACTGAAATTTGGTAGAACCACAACTGGTTGTCTAGTTATCTTCTCCTTTAGCAACTTAAAACTTTTCTTTGCTTCCTCTGTCCAATGAAAAGATTTGTGTCTTTTCTTGACTGTGTCCATCATTGGTGCAGAAATTCCACTAAAATTTCTGATGTTCCTGTAAAAACTAACTAATCCATGGAATTTTCTAACTTCAAAGATATTCCTTGGTGATGTCCAATCTCTGATTTCTTTTGCTTTCTCATGATCCATCTTCAACTCATTCAAAGAGATCACAAACCCCAAATAAATGAGTTCCTTCTTCATGAAAGACGACTTCTTCAAATTTATCAGCAACTTCTCTTGCTGCAATCTCCTCATCACTAGAGTTAGGTGTCTCAAATGTTCCTCCTCGGTCTTACTGAAGATCAGTATATCGTCAAGATACACAATTACAAATTTTCCAATGAAATCTTTCAAGACTTCGTTCATTAATCTCATGAAATTACTTGGCGCATTCGTCAAACCAGACGTCATAACAAGCCATTCGTACAGTCCTTCATTCTTCTTGAATGGTATCTTCGATCTTTCCACAAACAAAACACTTTATTTCACCTCCTCTTCCTCTTCCTCTTCCTCTTGCTCGCAGAAAAGTGTTCTTATCGACATATTGTCCTCCTTGCGAGCTTCCTCCTCTTTTAGGGTGATTATGAGGTTTCTTTTCTTCATCTCTGGGCTTCTATACTCTGTCTTGGGCAATTGATTTGCCTCTTCTTTGACTTCTACCTCTGCCCCTTAGATTTCTTTTGGTCCAATTTATCTTTTGCCATTAAAGCCATTTGATAAGCATCTTCTACATCCCCGATTGTCATCATGCTCATCTCATCTTGAATGTCATATCTTAGACCATTCATGTATCTGGCGACCTTTTCATCATCACTTTCATGGTGACCAACTCTAATGTTTAGTCGGTAAAATTCCTCAGTGTATTCCTACATTGTCATCCCTTTCTGTCTCAAATTCTACATTCTTCGAAACATATTAATTTGGTAATCTCTGGGTATAAACTTGGCTTTCATATTTGGAACCATCTTATCCCAACTTTTGATTCTTTGCTTTCCTTTGCAACGCCTGCCATCCTGCAGTTCATCCCATCACAATGCTGCATGCCCTTTAAGTCTAGTGACAATATGTTTAACTTTCTTATCTTCCTCGACATCCTCATAGTCAAAGTATTTATCTAGAGCTCTAAACCAATCTAGCAGCTCCTCAGCGTCTAAGTTTCCTTCATACATCGGAATATCCATCTTTTCTCTGGCACCTATTCTTGCAATAGCTTTGAATATATGTTCTTCTGCAGCATCTTCGGCTACAACTTCTTCTTCAGATCTAGCCTCATTTTCTCTTTCGTCTTCACTGATATCTATAGCATCAATTGTCCATCTATGTGTTGTCTCCATAGCATCTAGTCGAGCACGAAGTTCTCTCATTTCCCTTTCCACAGATGGATCGGGCATTGGTCTATCTTGACATCTTCTGGGCGGCATTGTTCAAATCTATTCCTCGCATAATTTAATAACAACTTGCCTTATGTCTCCCTCCTGCCTACAAAAAACAATGATTGTGAGGTCTAATGCCACTTTGACGCAACACCCCTACCTCAACAGGTTCTGCTTGACCTCCCATTCTAAGGATTGTTCTTAATCTCCCCTTTGAGTCTGATTGACTCTTTGATTCCCCACAGGAATCTTCAACACACAAGTGCTTATCCACAGGTCCTTCTTAGGAGTTATGCTTGTGCAAACAAGCACTAAGCGCCAACTCTTACCCACGTGATCAATTCATGTGACCACAATCCTTTGACCGAAAATTTATTTCGGGTCTCGCAACTTCGCGATTCTTGATGTGAGCCTCTTTGACTTCTTCAATCTTTGAAACCCCAAAAAGGGATAATTGTTCCTCAACTCCTCCCTTTATGTATCAACTAGGTGACCTCAGCCACTTCCTGGGGTCCACCTTCAAGCGCGTCGGGATTTCGTGACTCGTGAGTTCACGATACAACACTCCTCCTATCCTCGAAGTCTGAACTCATGTCTTCTTTGTTGTAGATTGATGGTCCAGATATTTCTATGGTCTGATGATCCAGATCTTGTCGGGATTACACGAATCGGGATTTCACAATTCTCGACTCTGAGTCTCAGCTCTCTCCAAAACCTGAATTCTGAAATGACGAATTCAAGCATGAGATCAACGAATCTCGTTGATCCAGATCCAATAACCACTAGTCCTGAGCTTACGAGTTCTTAAGGACTCTCTCCTTAACCTTTCCGCTAGTATGCAAGATCCAACGGTCCACGAAACTTCGATGACTCTCCCTCTGAGAACTTCAACCATTCGTCCAGACTTCTCAAAGACTCCTACCCAAATACTTGGTGTCATTTCCTCTTGATCTTAACTCTGTGAGGTGACTCTAGATCTCATCCTTCCCTCGAACTCCTCGAAGTTTCTATCCTTCCTGAGCTTTGTTTTGCTACAAACCCAAGGATTTCTCAAGGGTTCTTGCATGCACTCCTTGTGGCACTCACAATAACCTCTGGTTATTTCACACTTCCAACTTTGTGCACTTCTTTGCAACAACAATTCTTCAATATTCTCCTTGGTTGATAAAGTCTAAGACTTCAACTGGCCTATGCACACCTTGCACGATTCTATGCTATACCTGCACTTCTGCTGGTATGGTAACAATGGTATCTCTCTTGAACTGTTCTGAGACAAAACTCAGAGACTCGCCAACGCACTCTTTGCGGACTTTCACTGCACTCCTTGTAGGAATTCTCAGGAAGAGAAACAATTGAAACTCATACTTCTCCTCTCATGGACTTCATATATTCAACATGAAATCATGAGCATACACACACACACATATCATTGAAACAAATTCATAACAGAGAATATAAGAAAACTGTAAACATAGCATTCAATAGATGTAAACATAATTCATCACAACACCATGAGATTGGATCAAAGCTTCTTTATATTAATCCAAGTGCATATGTACATGGGTTCTATAGCAACAACTATCTGCTTATACAAATTCTACAATCTCTGCTCTTCTCCGCTCTCATGCTCTACAACTTACAATGAGAATAATTATTACAATACAACATCTTCGAGGGAGATTTCTAGAGTTTTACCTCCTACAACTCTAACTATCTAATTGGAATTAAAGCTACAACTATTTTACATTTATTACAATAAATGTCTGGCCAAACCGGATGAGGATCTACTGCTCATGATCTGCATTACAATCTTCAAAATATAAATGCAAATGCATCCTCTTAGCTGTAACATTAATGCTCCACCTTTTGAAATTCAAAATGCCTGCAAAATGTGTGGTGCATTTTTCGTTGTCCTTTTTCTTTAGCTTGCTTTAAACGCCTCACGATGCTCACGTAATAGGTCAATGTAAGAAGATCTAATAGAAGCTTCCACTTTAGAAGGATGCTCCTCTAGATGTTCTTTTGATAGACATATTTAGTATAAATAGGAGTTGAGGGTATGAGAAGTTTTCTTGAATTGTGAATTCTAACCTTGGCCGTATCACGCAAAGCCATTATTGAGAAAGAGCAGGAAAAGATACAATGGAAAATACAAACATTGCAGAGAGATTTTTCACAGAGCCAAGTAGGAAACCGGTATATATTATATTGATACACTTGTGTTACATTGTTTACAATACAATATGCATATAGGAACCAGCGACATCAAAACCCTAACCCAATGAACGGATTGGTCAAAACCTAATTCCTTAACCCGGAAATAGAAAACCATGGCAAAACCATGTGCGAAAACCACCTAATATCCGTGGTCGATATGTCATCACGGAAATATGGTAAACTGATAATATGTCGACTAGGAAAACACGTGAAAATATGTCATTGGTAATTTAAATTTTGAACCATATTTTTCCTAAGATTTTCATTAAAAAAAGTTTATTATATCTAAGTTTTTAAAAAACCATGTTATATTAAAATTTTAGACATATATTTTGAATAATGTTTATTGTTATTATGGTATTTACTTACAAGTCAAAGGTTACAATTTTTTTTTTTATTATATCAAATTTAAAAAAAACCATGTTGTTATAATAAAATTTTAGATATATATTTTGAATAATGTTTATTGTTATTATGGTATTTACTTATAATTCAAAGTTTAGTAAGAATAATGTTTATTGTTATTATGGTATTTACTTATAGTGAAAATAAATAAAATAAGTGGACATAGTCAAAATTCTTCCATAAAGTTTAGTAAGAATTTTTTTTGTCCATATTCTTCTTCAAAATTTTATAGGAATTAATGATAATTTTGACCTTGAAATTTTATCTTTAAGAGTTTTAACCTATTTAAAGGTAAAAATTACAATTTCAAATAAATAAATAAATCCACAATGAAACTTTACATCATAAAAAATAATGAAATTCAATGAAAAAATTAAGTTTGTATACTTATTAACTTACTCCAAAATGAAATATTAAAAATCTTACCTTATGAATTATTCACCCACAAAAACAAATGGAATTCCTCAAACAATTTATGGATTTAAATTATTATGCAATGATATGTATATATATATTCTTCCCTCACCTCATCATTCAATAGCTAAATTTTAATTCGTTCAAATTCAAATTTTGTTATTGTGTGTTAAGGCTCTTGATGACCAATAATAAAAGAATAAGGCTAAATGCTCTAGAATATAAGCTTTTCCATTTTTTCATCATCGAATATGACCATGCAATCTTTGCCAAAATGATAATTTTGGATTGATAAAATTATATTTTTAATGTAGAAATAGATTCAGCGCACTCAAACACCCTTGTTGCAAACAAATTGTGCAATGTTAACATCTAATATCTGTGATTCCATGAATCCAAAATGATTATATCTAGATTTCAAATTAAATAATCGATTTCACTTCATGTTATTTTCAGTGATTGGAAAAGGATATATATTCTTCCCTCACCTCATCATTCAATAGCTAAATTTTAATTCGTTCACATTCAAATTTTGCTATTGTGTGTTGAGGCTCTTGATGACCAATAATTAAAGAATAAGGCTAAATGCTCTAGAATATAAGCTTTTCCATTTTTTCATCACTGAATCTGACCATGCAATCTTTGGCAAAATGATAATTTTGGATTGATAAAGTTATAATTTTTAATGTAGAAATAGATTCAACGCACTCGAACACCCTTGTTGCAACCAGATTGTGCAATGTTAACATCTAATGTCTGCGATTCCATGAATCCAAAATGATTATATCCAGATTTCAAATTAAATAATCAATTTCCCTTCATGTTATTTTTAGTGATTGAAAAAGGACAAATTTCACATTTAAGAAGAATAAATTAATGGTATATACAAAAAAACAGAGATAAAGTTTTATTCAAACTCAAGTGGGTTGCTTGGAATTCTTGCCTTTTTAAAATGCGCAAAAGTGTCAACTTCATTGTGAAAAGTTTCATAATATGTGTAATTACATTGCAAGGCATTTATATTGTGAATAATTAATTGATGAGATTCATGTATTCAACGAATGAAAATATGTCATCTCCCATCCATTTTGTTACTCTATTTTCCATTTTCCATGAGTATTTGCAACACTCCTTCTAATGTGACATTGAGGTGTTATTAATTGAACAACTAATCCACAGACTAAATTCTGTGCATTTATTTCAAATTTTTGCACATAAAAATCTAAGTTCTTTGCAAAAAATTATGATTCCTTCCTAAAAACATAACTTAATTCAAAATTGAAGGATAAATTCAACAATTAAATTGAAACAACTTAACTAATATAAACAACTAATTACTAGTAAAACACCTACAACATTGTCTAATCTAGCAGTCCATCCTTGTAGTGGTCCTCAAGAAATCCAACTCCTTAGCTTGCTAGCAGTTTACTAGTTTCGTCATGTATTGCCCCATGGGGACTTCACCTTGTTGACCAATACCTTATCACATTCATTCATAAAGGGGGTTTTAAAATTATGAAAAATAAAATCAATATATTGTAGTTATTCGGGGGGATGCAAGGTACGAGGGGGTTTATAGGTATTGGGGTATCTAGTAAAAATCAGATTTTTATTATTATTGGAAATATGTAATGGGAAGGGGGATCAAAGAAAAGGATTTTGGGAGGCATTTATTAATATCGAGTGAAATTAAGGGTATTCTTTAATATCCCATGAATGAAATTAATGTTGATGTTTGGTAGTTGCAGGAGGATATTTCCCTCCTAGATGACCATTGTTAGAAGCAGAGAAGATTCTAGAAGCAAGAGATCCATTATAAATATGTTGAAATACCCTAGAAGAGAAGTTGGCCCAAAAGAATAAAGAATAATGAAAAGACACCTTACCAGAAGAGAACTCGTCCCAACTAGAAAGACATGAAGAATATAAATAAGGAGGCACCTTAGCTCATTTGTTCACTCACTCACACTCTCTCAGCTACATAGAAGCAAGGCACGAGTTTGGATAAGGTGATGCGGCTGTTGTAGTGACTCAATTTCTTCTTTTTTCAGTCTTTTGGTATTTCTCTCTTGTGCGCCACTCCTTGAGGAGGTGTGCTACCTTGGTATAATGTTGTTGCTGTAGTTGTGGTGGAATTTCTGGTTGAGCTATCTCATGATATAGGGTTTATATGTTTGGACTTTATTTGTGAATGGAATCTATCTAACAAAGGTTGTTGGGTTTTTCCCCCATTTGGGGTTTCCATAGGATAAATCTCTTATGTTTTTTTTCTCACTTGTTTATGCTGCTACTGCTCAGTACATGATATATATATATATATATATATATTATTTTTTTTCTCACTTGTTTATGTTGCTACTGCTCAGTACATGATATATATATTATTTTTTTCTCACTTGTTTATGCTGCTACTGCTCAGTACATGATATATATATTAATGGTAATGAAGTAAAAGAACACTAGTAACTCTAAAGCTCTGTAATTAAGGAAAATCTAACATGGTATCAAAGTTGGTTACCTTCTGAATAGTTTGACCACTGGAAGGAAGATCATTGCAACAACACCTTGCAACTGCAATACTTTGGTCAAGCTCGTTGAGAACTATCCCAAGGTTGTTGGGTATAATACTTTCATAGAGAAGTGTTCCCTACCATAGCGCACCCCCTGAATCCCTCACYGTSCAKCTTGGTGAAGTTTGAAAAWTTGAGGTTTTTCAGTGCTAGGGTTTGTRCCAACGAAAAATGACAACCAACATGAGAGTTGAAGATAGATTGGATGGAGCAACTAACTTCGTATCCTAGAAGAACAAAGTTCTCCTCATTCTAGAAGAGAATGAGTTATTGGATCATATCAAGCAGATGCTTCCAAAACCAAAAGAAGAAGATTCCAAAGAAAAGTTCAGGAAGAAAGAGGTCAAGGCCAAGAGGATCTTGAAATAATAAATAAAGGGTCATATGATACCTAATGTATCAGAACTTAAGATGTTGAAGGAGATGTTTGATGCCCTAGCCAAAATTTATGAAAGTTAGAATACCAGACGAAAGCTTACTCTAAGGCATCAACTCATAAATGTGACAATGAACAAGACAAAAACAATAACCAACTATTTCATGAGGATATCACATATCAAGGACTAGTTAACAACAATTGGAGATCCAATACAAGAACCTGAACTCGTGACTACTACACTCAACGGATTTGCCTCCTCTTGGGATCTATTTTTTCAAGGGATTTTCACCAAAAGAAAATTTCCCAAGTTCAACAAGCTATGGGCAGACTACACCCAAGAGGAATCCAAGTTGATATCCAAATCACAGAAGACTAATGATGATGAAAATCAAGCACTTGATTCCCAAGTGAAGAAGAGAAAGGAAAGGGAAGAAGGAAGGCCAAAGAAGCCTAAGAAAACACACCACATGAAGGATGCGTCAAATATCAGATGCTACAACTACAAGGAGATGGGACATTATGCTGCACAATGTCCTCTTAAACATGAAAAGGGAAAGAATAAGTACCATGCACATGTAGTAGATGCTGAAAATAAGAAGTCAAAGGATGAATAGTATTTCCTTTAGCCAATAGTGCTTCCAAGCACATGAGCGGGGAAACTATAAGCGGGTCAATAACAACTAAACTCTTGGTTTGCATATCAGGTTTGATATTTTTATACTGTTGCAGTTTAAGTCTTTAAATTATATTATTGCAATCACTATTGCTAGTTTAGTAAACACTTGATTATTGTTGGTATGACTACCATTAAGTGAATGCTCATATTAATTATGCACTTGTTTACAAGATAAAATGATATCCTCTAGGAGATGTTCTTGGTTGTTGACCCTATATCAGGCAGGTTATCTTGTAAATTCCATGAAGGTTACCATGGAGATGTTGTTGTTCTTGTTTCTTATTCCTGGAAGGTCACAGATAATAACTCTGAGAGTGAGCTATAATAATGATTGCAAGAGGAAACAATTTAGATGGTCTATATCCGATACATGAAGTATACTATCCAGACATAGAGTTGTGCACATCCATGTAATGAAGGAGAAGAGGAAGTCAACACATGTAGAGGCTGCATATGAATCCGAAGAATATATAGCTTCATAAGGAGTCAAACTTCAGAGGGAGCATGCTAACTCAGAGTGAGATTGATCTCAGAGAGAGTCAGTTGCTTAGAGACTTTCATTCAGGAAGCATTCTTCTCTAGATTCGGATTTAGATGGGAGAGACATCCTCTAGGACGGAAAAACAAGAGGATAGATCAATGCTTCAAAGACTTTGAGGAGATATGAGACCTCATGGGAGGATTCCCTTGTTTTAGTGACAAAGGAGGAAGCCAGTCAGAAGGACTGGGATATGGACCTTTTGCCCTGATTCTGAGACAAGAAGGGAAGTTAGTGGTGACTTCCAAGTTGATCTAAAATATCAAGCATGCTACATATGACAACATAGAGATGTAAAAATATTGATTTGTTTCCTAAGGATTCTATGACGAGACACTTTCTCTAGTAGCCAGAAGAAGTGTACATAGAGCAGTCACAAGATACATGAGAAGGAGTCTCATGTCTACAGATTGAAGAATATTTTGTATGGGCCTAAACATGCACCCAGGTCATGATATTCCATGTCATACAATTACTTTATGAGCTTGGTAATGATTTCCCTTTGATCCTATATGTGGATGACCTATTTCTGACAAGAGATGAGAAGCTCATAGTTGGGTGCAAGAGGGAGCTCACTTTAGAGTTTGAGATGAAGGATCTAGGTCTGATGCATTACTTCTTGGGATTGGAGATATGGAAGAGATCAGATGAGATTTTCCTTAGCCAAGGAAAATATACTATTGAGATCCTACAAAGATTCGGGATGATGGACTGCAAGTCCATGACCATGCCCATGACAATAAATCTGAAGCTCTTGAGTAATTCATCTTCAGATTTGGTGGATCCCATGATGTACAAATAATTGATTAGATCCTTGATGTACCTGGTTAATACGAGGCCAAACATATGATTTGGAGTGAATTCCTTGAGTTAGTACATGGTTGAAACTAGACATGTACATTGGATGGAAACAAAACATGTGTTGAGGTACTTACGTGGTACGATTGGATATGGACTAAGATATGTCTCAGATGGAGATGTGAAGTTGCAGAGATTTACAGACTCTGAATAGGAAGGGATTGTAGTGGATCGGAAGAGTACTTCCAGATGTTGTTTTAGGTTGGGATTAGTGTGATCTCATGGTTGAAGAGGAAGCAAACATCAATGGCACTCAATACAACAGAGGCATAGTATATAATAGCTAGAATTGCAAGCTGTGAAGCATTGTAGCTTCGAAAGTTTCTTATAGGAATTCATCCAAGACATGATGAAAAAGGGAGCAATGAAGCTCAAGTACACATCCACATATGAGCAGATTGCAGACATTTTCACCAAGCTTTTGTCCAAGGCAATGGAAATATAAGTAGCACCAGGAAGACATTCTCCCAGATTGGTCATGTTGATTTGACCAAGGGAGAATGATACATTCATTCACAGGATTAGCCATGCTGATTTGGATAGTGGTGAATGGCCCAAACACATCCTCTCTCCTATTTGTCATGCTGATTTGACTAGGAGTGAAAGAGACTCGAGGTGCTCCAAAGACAAGATTGGTGTGATGCAGAATGTACACCCTCGTTGAGAGGGAGGTGTGTTGTTTCTTCCCATGCCGACTAACCCCTCTGGAAAAACGTTCCCTAGATTAGTCATGTGAGGTGACTGAGGGGATAATGCACTTCTGGACCTGATGAGAGAAGAAATATCACACACATAGTCGTGAGGACAATGGGAGTATCTTCGTGCTACTGGATGAGACTATAACTATGGTTGATGGCATTGTAGTAGCTATGTGCTACTAGCTGATTGTTGCATAGTTATAAATACATCGACTATGATTATGGCTGATGGCATTGCGATAGTTGTGTGCTACTAGATGATTGTTTCACAATCATAGTTATGACTATGGATGATGGCATTGTAGTAGTTGTGTGCTACTAGATTATTGCTGCATAGTCATACAAATGATTATGGTTGATGGAATTGTAGTAGCTATGTGATACTAGCTGGTTGTTTCATAATCATTTGGATCCTAACTATGGCCGATGGCATTGTAGTAGTTGTGTGATACTATCTGATTGCTTCATAGTCATGGAGGTTGCAGACTATGATTATGGCTAATGGCATGGTAGTAGTTATGTGCTACTAGTTGATTGTTGCATAATCATAGAGACTGTAGGACTGTATGGTGGTAGCTTGTGTAGCTATTAGTTGATTGTAGGAATGAGACATTGTGTCTCTGGATAGTAGCTGTGTGCTACTTGGAGTGGCCATGTACCATCGGATAGTAGTTGTGTACTACTATGGATCGACACAGTCATATTCTACTAGATGGAATTCTATTAGTTGTGCACTACTAGATGATTGCGATGGAGACTACCAATTCACATTGGAAGTAGTTGAGTACTACTTGATTGCAAAGACTATGCCAGATGATTCAAGATACTGATGGAATTGTGGAAGCTGTGTGCTACCAATTGATTGCAGAGTAGTCAGTGGACTACTAGATGAAGACATCGTGAAAGATATCTCTCTAGCTACAAGGGAGTTTTGATGTTTGGTAGATACGGGAGGATGTTTCCCTCCTAGATGACCTTTCTTAGATGCAGAGAATATTTCGGAAGAAAGAGATCCATTGGACAGATGCTGAAATACCCCAGAAGAGAAGTCGTCCTAGAAGAATAAAGAATAATGAAAAGACACCTTTCCAGAAGAGAAGCCAATCGATCTAGAAGGACAAGAATACTATAAATAAGGAGGCACCTTAGCTCATTTTTTCACTCACTCACACTCTCTCAGCTAAACAAAAGAAAGGCACAAGTTTGGAGAAGGTGATGTAGTTGCTGTAGTGACTCAATTTATTCTTGTTCAATCTTTTGGTATTTATATCTTATGTGCTACTCCTTGAGGAGATGCACTACCTTGGTATAGTGTTGCTGCTACAACTGTGGTGGTATTTCTGGTTGAGCTAGCCCTTGAGATAGGGTTTATCTGTTTGGACTTGCTTTGTGAACGAAATCTATCTAAGAAAGGTTGTTGGGTTTTTCCCAGGATAAATCTATTGTGTTCTTTTTGTCTCTCATTTATGCTACTACTGCTCAGTACATGATGAATACATATATATATATATATATATATATATGGTAATGAAGTAAAAGAACACTAGTAACTCGAAATATTTGTAAATAAGGAAAATCTAACAATTAGGGGTATTCGTTATGAGTACTTTACTTAAACCACTACCATAGTTAACTATGGGTTGTCATACACCATTTGGAATGTGAAAAATAAACATATTTAACTCTAGCAATGTCCATGCAACCACTAGGGATGATGCCATCTTCTAAATGTGATTGTTCTTGTAAAGTTGATTTTGATGGTACATTTTTCATTTTGAAGCCCATTTTTTACCTCAAAATTCCCCGAATACGATTATATCTTCATTTTAAGGTTATTAGTCTTGTGATAGCAAGAACTATAGTGATATGCTTGTCATATTTTACTTTTCATTAGCATTAGTTTACAAAATATGAACCAATCACATGACACCATTTATTTTCCATTTTCCCAATGTCCTTAGTTTTATTCTTTATTCCAAAGATGCTTTATTATAGCTAATAAAATACTTTATGTTTTTATTTAGCCTCATCCCAAGGTGATATAAATGCTAATTTCATTTTTTTGGCAAAAATATCTCTTTTGGGTTAGGGGTGGAAAATTTCATTTGTTTTTAACATTCAAATGCAACAATATTACCAACTTAACGAGAATTCTGGCCCAAAAAACCCATATTTTTGCATAATAAAACATGAAAATCAACCCACAAATAAAAAAGTGGTGCTACAGGTAGCACCTTTTTTTCACACGGGGTCAAAATTACAATATTTTTCAAGCATGACCTTCAAAACTCATACAATAGCTTAGAAAAACCTTAAAATTAACACTTAAATAAAAAAGTGATGCTAAACAAAACAATTTTTTTTTTTTCTAAACGTTAAAATTATGACTCATTTTGACCTACTTGTAATTGTGGTTTTGGCAATAGAGCCTTATACAAAAAAAAAAAAACCCAAAATTGGATACAAAATAGTCCCTTAAAATATATATTTACTAATATTTTTTCCCTTAAATTTACATTGGAAAATAAATAAATAGAAAGGACAAAATCTTCCCAATTTTTTTTTTAATAAAGAAG
>SNQJ01S0016296.1:78435-97323 GCA_010110895.2 Picea sitchensis | reverse complement strand
CCTATAAAATTTGAAGAAGATTATGGAAAAAAAAAAAAATCTTACCAGAAGAATTTTGAACTTATTTTTATTTATTTTTACTCAACTTTATAAACTTTGACTTATAAGTAAATACCATAATAATAATAAACATTATTCAAAATATGTGTTTAAAATTTTAATATAACATGTTTTTTTTTTTAATTTGGATATAATAAATTTTTTTTATAACATGGTTTTTTCAAAATTTAAATATAATAATTTTTTTTTTAACTTTAATTTGTAAGTAAATACTATAATAAGAATAAACATTATTCAAAATATATGTCTAAAATTTTAATATAACATGGTTTTTTTTAAATTTAGATATAATAAACTTTGTTTTTAATGAAAATTTTAGAAAAATATGTCTTAAATTTTAATATAACATGGTTTTTTTTAAACTTAGATATAATAAACTTTTTTTAATGGAAATCATAAATATATATATAATTTCAAATTATTGCTAATAATAAAAATCATTCAAAATGTGTATAATTCCAAATTATCATTTAAAATGAATATAATTCCAAATTATTGTGAGCATTAAGAATTATTCAAAATATATAACATAAAATGGTTTTTCTTAAAACTTTTAAGTGATAATTTTTTTTAATTTTATAGATATCTATAATTTCATCTAATTTATTTATTAAATTAAGATGTAGTTTAAAAGTTCTATGTTTTAGATTCTTGGTTATTTTTTCAAACTAATTTTGACCACTAAGTATTGGAATTGTAAATTTGAATTATTGAATCTATAGAATGTGGATCTTATAAGATTTTTCAAAGTACTGAATTTATCTATACATTCAAAAATACAATTTAAATAACAAAAATTTATGATTTCACCAATAATTATATAGCAAAATTCTATTAATAATTAAAAAAAAAAAATCAAAACCTTCAAAATTTATACCATACCATCAAGTTAAAGCTTAAAACTTTGAATTGAATACACATCCCACATGATTCAAAATCCCATCTCACCCTTTCCATTATGTTAAAGCTTTGAATTGCATACACATTCCATAAGATGGGATTCTTCATCTTCACAAACTTTGACTTGGATTTTATTGATGGCTCACGGGTCACCCTGTCCAACGGTCTAGATTCAATCGCGATTTTGTGTATAAGGGAGTCGAAAGACTCTCTCCTCCATTCTCCCAATCCACGAAATGCTAAAATGCTTCCTCCTGGACAAATCAACAGTCCAGATCCCTCTCGAATCAACAACCACAATTTACATCACGATTTTGTGTATTGTGAGTTAGAAAGAACTTCACCCATGTTCTTATGAACACCGAAATGTCGAAATCCTTTCTTTGTGCACTAATCGGTAAGGTCCTCACTACTCTTGCAGATCTGACGGTTGTCTGTCCTCATCTATGTGTTTCTCTAATCTCCATCGTTCTTCCTCTGGATCTTTCACTACTCTAGTCTTTGAATATCTTTTCAGCCTCCAAAGGTTTCGAACCTTTGTTCCTTCCACTGCAAGTTCACTTTGGTTTGGTGAACACTCTGCAAGTGTTCTCCCTCCTGAGCTTCGTCCTTTTATAGGATTCGACCTCTCACACACACTTTGCGTTCTTCGGGACCTCGATAACTCAGGATCGAAAGTCTCTTTGAAAGAACTCTCCTCGCCCACCTGGCGTTTTACCTTCATGGTTCTTCTATACTTGGTTGTTTCTAGACTCTATGCATTCCTTGCACCTGGATTCTCAAGTTTTCTCTATTTACTCTGAACCCTTCTCTGAGTCGTTCTGAGACTCAGTCAACGCACACCTTGCGTTTGGAATGCACACCTTGCATACACAGTTCAGAAGAGAAACAATTGAAACTTATCCAGTTTAGTTACAGACTCATACAATAAACGTCTCTGTCACTCATACAAGAAATAAACTGTAACAATCATACATACAGAATAACATTCATTCAATCGCATTTGAGATGAACGCAATTCAAGGATTTGGGACAATTTTCGTCTATTCTATTCATTCATAAAACGAAAATTACATAGTGTTCCTCTACTCTTTTATGTTCCACTGATCTCTCCTACAATACTCCTCCATACTCTATCTTTCATTCTGATCTATTACAATGTGAAATCAACTACAATGTGAAATCAACTATTTAAGGACCAGTTGCGTGAGCTCTTCTGTCCTATCTTGAAATCTATCATTTCGACTTTAAAACTAACACCTACTATGTCCAATTACAATAAACTTTAAAACTAACACCTACTATGTCCAATTACAATAACTGCTAATTACTACCAGATAGAGTCAACACTCCATATCTATTGTTTCTTACAGTCCTTAGAGACTTTACAAGCAAATTACATTTTTAAATTGTTGTTACAAAAATATCTCAACAAGCCAAATAAATTATTAGTAAATGCTCGATTTGAAATTCTGACATTCTTGAAATGTCATTCTCTTGCCTCCGTGTGTTGTTGTTGTTACAAAAATATCTCAACAAGCCAAATAAATTATTAGTAAATGCTCGATTTGAAATTCTGACATTCTTGAAATGTCATTCTCTTGCCTCTGTGTACTGTTGTTGTTACAAAAATATCTCAACAACCCAAATAAATTAAGAGTAAATGCTCGATTTGAAATTCTGGCGTTGTTGAAATGTCATTCGCGTGCCTCCATGTGTTGTTGACCTTGAAGGCGATGCTCCTGCATCACTAACTTATCCCACGGTGGGACTGCCAAGATGGTGGAAAACAGGAAAGGCCATGAACCGCTAGCAAGTCATGAGATCCGGCTGCAGTGTTTAGAAGTGCTGGAAAGAGAATTATAGGGCTCTCATCTTGCAAGCAGATGCTAGAGGCAATGAGCAGCGAGCCGCTCAAGACTTCGACGTGGGAGAGAAGCATCCATAACTCGCTTCACCATTCGTAGAGCGTCTGTGCACATGACCTGTATAGGAATGCCAATAGCTGCATAAATGAAATATAAAGGCGGAGTGGTGACATTGTTCTTGTGCCTGTGTCTAGAAAAAGCATCCATTCATTTCGTGCCGTCTTGAGCCAGTAGTTGTACAGGCTAGCTCAAAAATGAAGAAACAAACAAACCGTGGAAAGGTTGGTCTGCGGAATATTCATGAGCGCGTTGAGCGAGACCTTTAAAATTCAAAATTGCCCGGAAGGTTCAAAATTCAAATTTGAAATTGAAATGCATGAGACTGCATCTTGAGAGGTGATCCATACGGAAGATCTGAGTCCTTTCGTTCTGTTGGCTTCACGGCAAGTTTAGGTGGGGTCGCACGAATGAGGTCGCCGGAAAGCTACCTGTCGGAGTTATCCTAACTCTTCGTCTGTATTAATGTCTGGGATGTATGGTATGCTTGACCACCACCACGAGGAGAAACGGGAAGACCACCATGCATGTAGAGCAAGTACTTGGTATAGAACCACCTGCACTAAGCAATCATTTGCTTAGTGCATGGTGGATAATGCTTGCCGTCGAG
The DNA here is from genome assembly GCA_010110895.2 of Picea sitchensis. Taxonomy (NCBI): domain Eukaryota; kingdom Viridiplantae; phylum Streptophyta; class Pinopsida; order Pinales; family Pinaceae; genus Picea; species Picea sitchensis. Next base: position 93,828 of record SNQJ01S0016296.1, on the reverse strand, counting down.
TGACACATGAAAAAGATAAGGTGAAAAGACCGCTAGCAATAAGCACCATTCAAAGTATCTCGCTAAGATTTGTTTTGTTAAAATCCCATCTCATTCTTCATCTTCACAAAACTTCGACTTGGATTTTATTGATTATTCAAAGTCGTCGAGGGACACATGAAAAAGATAAGGTGTAAAGACCGCGAGCAATAAGCACCATTCAAAGTATCTCGCTAAGATTTTTTTGTTAAAATCCCATCTCATTCTTCATCTTCACAAACTTCAAAGTCGTCGAGGGACCACCACCACGAGGAGAAAAGGAAAGACCACCATGCATGTAGAGCAAGTACTTGGTATAGAACCACCTGAACTAAGCAATCATTTGTCTAGTGCATGGTGGATAATGCTTGCCGTCGAGGAACACATGAAAAAAATAAGGTCAAAAGACCGCTAACAATAAGCACCATTCAAAGTATCTCGCTAAGATTTTTTTGTTAAAATCCCATCTCATTCTTCATCTTCACAAACTTCGACTTGGATTTTATTGATTATTGAAAGTCGTCGAGGGACACCTGAAAAAGATAAGGTAAAAAGACCGCGAGCAATAAGCACCATTCAAAGTATCTCGCTAAGATTTTTTTGTTAAAATCCCATCTCATTCTTCATCTTCGACTTGGATTTTATTGATTATTCAAAGTCGTCGAGGGACACATGAAAAAGATAAGGTGAAAAGACCGCGAGCAATAAGCACCATTCAAAGTATCTCGCTAAGATTTTTTTGTTAAAATCCCATCTCACCCTCTCTTTCTCGAACATGTGATTCTTACAACTTCACTCACTTCTACTTGGACTTTACTGATTATTCAAAGTGACTTTACTGATTATTCAAAGTCGTGGAGAGACATATGAAAAAGACAAGGTAAAAATATTTGCTTTCATTTTAATTCACTCAAACACTAAAAAAAATCTATTAAAATTCTAAATGGATCGAAATTTCCACTTATTAAATCATCAAATTCCAATCAAATTCCAATCTAATAAAAAGAATATTACTAAACTAAAGTTTCCATAATTTTATTATCAAAATTTCCACTTATTAAATCACCAAATTCCAATCTAATAAAAATAATATTACTAAATTAAAGTTTCCATAATTCTATTAAAATTCCAAATCGATCAAAATTTCCATTTATTAAATCACCAAATTTCAACCTAATAAAAAGAATATTACTAAATTAAAGTTTCCATAATTCTACTTAATTTATGGATAAACTCAATCTTCTTTACAAATAATAAACTCAATCTTCCTTACTAATAATAAACTCAATCTTCCTTACTAATAATAAAAGGAAATTCAATATTAATATATACTTAAATAACAAAGTTAAATTTTAATATTTAAATTTAAAATTTTTAAATTTTAAGAATAAAGTTTTGTGATTAAAATTAATTTTTGATATATTTAATTTTAAAATATTAAAATTTCAAAAATTTTGTGATGGAGAAAATAATTCTGATATATTTTATTTTTAAAATAAAATTTTATAATTATTTTTTTCATAAATAAATATAACTTTTAAAATTTCTTTATAGAATTTGAAAAAAAAATTCAATTAAAAATTGAATTTGTAAATTATTATCTTTCCCTAAGTTATCCATGAAACAAGTATCTTGTAGGATTTTGAGTATAAGAGTAGTTTATTTATTATCACTTTTAAATTTATAATCCAATTTATCTATGGAACAAGTATCTAGTAAAATTTGGGTATAAGAGTAGTTTATTTATTATCACTTTTAAATTTATAATCTAATTGTTGGTGAAATTACAATTTTTTATTGTTTGAATTGCAATTTTCAATACATAGATGAATTCAATTCCTTAAACATCTCTAATCCAGTAAAAGTATATAATCTCAACAACTAATATCTGTAATTTTATCTTCTTCTTTTTTAAATTTCCAAACAAAAATATAAATAAATAAAAACATAGTATTTAAAATATGTATCTAGATAGTCCTTTAGATGTAGAACAGTGGGTGAAGAAGTGTGTTGTTAAACTCACCGGTAATGTTAAAGTCACCCGTTCGAAACTTGCGGAGACAAAAAATCCAACCATATTACCAGGTGATTTTGACTACTTAAATACCCTTAAATCTATAGTGAAAAACAGTGAAAACCGTTAACCACATTCATGTTACCTACACTAACTTATCCCACGGTGGGACCTGCGAGGATAGTGGAAAACAGGAAAGGCCATGAACCGCATTCATATCAGCACATAACATGACGTCAACGAGTTTGGAATATTCAAACCTTGGCTAAAACATAAAAACTTTTTGTATTGATTACGGATAAAGCATATGAGATATGTGCTAAACTGCACTAGGTTCTCCATTGGCCATGACAATCCATGAAACAGTTTCATGCTCCAGTTTCCTGATGGGCCAGACTATAAACCTATTCTACAGAATTGTAGCTATCTTGATCATCATTACTCTTCATTCACAGATTTGCAAGGCATTTCAGTTATTTCATTGCAACTACAATCTCAACTATACAAAAGGCAGTAAGTTTGAGAGCAACCTGAATACAGTCATGAATAGGCTTGTTCAAAACACGTCCCAAACAGGGTTTAACACTTCCGAGTATGGCCAAAGTCCTGACAAAATATATGGCCTCCTACACTGTATGGGAGACACAATAGACGACTATTGCCACGATTGTTCACAACAAGCAAAAACTACCCTTCGACAAAACTGTGGAAATGCCGGCGGTGGTTTTATTTGGCCTGATGGCTGCTTCTTACGCTATGAAAACTATAGCTTTTTTGGACAACTAGATACACAGTATGATATACAGGTTCTTGTAAATTCACAGAATGTCTCTGGCCCTGATGTCTTTAATCGGGCTCTTAGCAGCCTATTCACCAAGTTGTCAGCTGAAGCAGCATCTTCAAGGAATCGATATGCTTCCGGTACAACGATAGACTCCTTGTCTCGAAAGATTTACGCTCTCGTTCAGTGCACCAGAGATATATCTACTGACAACTGCAGCTCGTGTCTGTCATATACAGTCAGTTATCTTTTTGCAGCTTATGCTGGAAGACAAGGAGCTCGGGGTTTGATGGACAGCTGCATAGTTCGTTATGAAGTGTATAGTTTTTTCAAGACGCCCGTTCAACCACCATCCCCTGCGCCGGTGGCTGATACACAACGGAATCAGACCACAGCATCGAGTAATAGTACGCAAAAAAACACGTCTTCAAACAAAATACCCTTAATTTTAGGTGTTGCTGGCGGTTTGCTTCTAGTATTATTGCTGTGCGTGTTTACAGCTAGGAGGAGATTGAAGTCCATCCTATTGGGAAGGCCATCCGAAGGTATTGCATAAAATTACTTTTGAGTGGTTTCTGATCATATGCGCGTATTGCATAAAGCTAACCGTGCTTATGGTGCTTATGATTAGACCCGCGTTTAGATGAGAATTCGATACACTGGCTCATATTCAATACACCTTTAGAACAATACACCGAGAGGTTTGACAGATTTTATTATTATTATTATTTAACTTTCTCAGCAGGATTGATATAGCATAAAGAGATTTGAAACAATGAAGACTAAATCTTAGATTGATTAATTAGCCTGACAACCTGTGAACAGATTTAATACAGACATACATACAAAGATGCACAAATAAAAAGTAGATGAATACCCTAAATCCTTATGCCGCTGACGTTGTATACATATCTTTTATCTGGCTGCCAAAATATGATATGATGAAGCATCCCAGTTACAATACAATAGATTACTGTTGAAGTTTGTTTGTTGAACAGTGTTTTGACATATATTCTCTACAAGAAATCTTCCAAATGATTGTAAGAGGACATTCAACTTTTGCCCATGTATTTTCTGATGTAGTTGTGAATTTTCATTGTACAGGTCAGGGGCAAGTCGAGGAAGACATCGATCAGGATCGGCAAATTGTGTTTACCATGGAAGCATTGATAACTGCTACGGAAAATTTTCATGATAATAATAAGCTTGGAGAAGGTGGATTTGGCCCTGTATACAAGGTAACAATGGCTAAGAAAACTTCTACTTGTTTATAGAATCTTAAATTATAGTACTCGGTGGCGGCTCTCACCGCACCCTCGACAAAATCTTCATACAGATATTTTTGTCTGAATGTCTCAGGGAACTACTGAAAATGGAAAAGAAATAGCGGTGAAGAAGCTGTCCTTAAAATCTCTACAAGGAAAGAAAGAATTTTTAAATGAAATTGAACTTGTGGCAAAAATTCAACATCGAAATCTTGTTCACCTACTAGGCTGTTGCGCAGAGGGATCAAATAGGTTGCTGGTTTATGAGTACTTACCGAATAAGAGCCTCGATAAAATCATATTCGGTGAGTCACTTCCATTTTATTTTGTATATCGAAAAAAGGCATTGATCTTTCAACATATTTAGTTCGGTCATGATAATTAGTTAGTGTACTGCATCCATGGATACAGATCCAAACAGACGCAACCAGCTTGATTGGAAGAAACGCTACAACATCATAGTGGGAGTAGCTCGTGGGCTTCTCTATCTGCACGAGGATTCTCGACTGCGGATTATTCATCGGGATATTAAAGCAAGCAATATTTTGTTGGACGAAAATCTTAATCCTAAGATAGCAGATTTCGGCTTAGCAAAACTCTTTCCTGAAGATGAGAGTCACATCAACACAAGAGTTGCTGGAACTTAGTAAGATTTTGCATCACTCTCACACGCTGTCAAAAGCTATTGAAAATCAGGGATGCATATGTTTTACTCTATGCTGTTAATTTCAAGAGGATTGGCAGCATTGTAGATTAATTTTATGGCAATTTTGCTTTTGGGTATTTAGCCTACTGGTTATGTTTTCATTTATAGGATCCTGGAATACAGTTTCCTTTGCAAATAGCTTTCACTTTATCACGACTCAATTCCTAAAATTGCCCTCCAATTTTGATATGCAGCGGGTATATGGCACCAGAGTATGCTATGCAGGGGCAATTATCTGTAAAAGCTGATGTCTATAGCTATGGCGTTCTTCTCCTGGAACTTATTACAGGAAGAAAGCACACTGATTATAATCTGTCACCTGAAATGCAGATGCTTTTAGGATGGGTGAGATACTCTGTTACTGTTTCATTTAATTTCCAGCCGAGCATATCTACATTTTACAGGCCGTGTTATTTAGTTCATCTATAAACTGTTTAGCGAAGTATGAGTTTAGAGCTTTCGCTGCTGATCTACTTTGATATGAATTTCTTATGTATTAACTTCCGTAGTGTTGATAATTAAGGCCGATCGTATGGATCTCTCCACGTACATACTAAATATCAAAATGACGATCCGTTGTTGTTATGCAGGCGTGGAGATTATACAAACAAGGAAATATTGTGCATATGATTGATCCAACAATAATTGGAACTTGCGATGAGGGGCAAGCGTTGAGATGCATTCATGTTGGTTTTTTGTGTACACAGGCCGACTCGTCACTTCGTCCACCGATGTCCACAGTGACTTTGATGCTTTCATCTCATTCTCATTCTGTGACGTTACCGGATCCCACAAAGCCTGCCTTTGTGAGTTCTGATGCTTCCCAAAACAGCAAATCCACCAGTTCTGGCTCTGGGTTGCCACACGCTTCATCTCACGCTTCTCCATCTAACGCCGATGACTCCATTACAGACTTGGTACCCAGGTGATGTTAACATTAAGTGCGGTGAGGGGGCACGAAGATGGCATAAAATGTAATATGGAAGTTAATGTTAGAGATAATGCTTTTATTATGATGCATCATAGAGTTTAGGGATGGGTTTGGATTGGGTTACTTGGAGGTTGTTGAGAAAATTTCTCAACCTTTTCCTTTAAAAGTGGAATAAATTGGATCTCACTCCAACTATATATACTTGATGTATGTATGTTTATTATATGTAATACAAATTATTTTTCTGCTCTCCCAATTCTTAATTTGGTATCAGAGCAAGGACCGCCCTGACTCTCTCACGAGAGGAGCTGGAAGATGAGAGAAGAGTGATAAGTTGATTTAAAAGTAGATTGAAAGGGGTTGGAAGCTGAGAGAAGAATGAGAACTAAGATGGACAAGTCTTTGTAATTTCAAGGGGGAAACTACTTTAGTTTCACTATCATTAGTTTTTGAATTAGCCTGAGTATGTTTGATTTCTTTGTTTGTAAATGAACCATAAAGAACCAAATATAGAACAGAGTGATGTAATTCAAGATAGTAGTTCTTGAGTTCTTCGGTGCCACAAGAACGCATAAATAGTTTGAGTATGTCAACAAGTCTGTTAAATACTGGAAGGTCTTGTTGTACTTCAGTGCTCCAAGATAATCAGCAGGTTATCATTGTGTTGGTGAGTGTGTAAAGGTCATTTTGTAAGATCGATTACTGAATGTTTCAGTATCGAAACTATTCTTCGGGGTAGTTTAGAATCGTCGATCCTATAGATATTTCAAAGATGGTCAGAAGCAGTTGTATTTGTGTTGTATGAAGTGGTAGCTCGAAGATGATGGGAGAGAAAGAGTGTGTCTATGAAGTTTAGAGATGGATGTAACTGTGTATGACAAAGTTTGTGTTGTAACCTTTTGTTATGTTGTGTAATGTAGGCATTAAGGGGGGTGTTAGAGATAATGCCTCGTTATGATGCATCTTAGAGGTTGTTGAGAGATTTTGTCAACCTCTCCCTCCAAGAGTGAAATAAGTTGGATCTCACTCCACCTCCAAGAGTGAAATAAGTTGGATCTCACTCCAACTATATATACCTGAAGTATCTTTGTTTATTATATATAATACAAACTATTATTTGTGTGTGAATCTTGATGTATCTTTGTTTATTATATATAATACAAACTATTCTTTGTGTGTGAATCTTGATGTATCTTTATTTATTATATATAATACAAACTATTCTTTGTGTGTGAATCTTGTGCTATGGCTGCTCTCCCAATTCATCCACGTTATACATTAAGACTAGACTTATAAAGAAACTAGAAGTCAATAATGGCTTTGGAGACAATCTACTACCTAAATTTTGATTTGAATTCAAAATTGGCAAAATACCTATCTCATTCAACACTACAATCAACAGTGCAATACTGATTAAAGTGTAGTCTAAACACGTTTGTATATGGATGTTTGTCACCCACATATTTTAGTGTTCTATCCGTTTACTCTAAACTTATCAAAAACATATTATGATATGGATCTTTGTCTATGCCATGTTTTAGATAATATTTTAAATTTAATGAAAAGTTTAAAAGAAGGGTTAAGGTTAAAATATATTAGTATAATAACAAATGTCATTGTAGTGATATGTTTTTGTGAAAAGTTTTTGGTGAATTCATTCATAAATTTAAATTATGACATCTCAGTGTCTTGAAAATGCTTATAACATTATCTTCAAAATGATTATACCAATATCAAATGTGCATTAACTTAGATATTTCCAAAATGGTTGTAGGTGAAGTGGTGAGGCATCCATTTTAAAACCTATGTTCCTCGTCCTACATGTGTTTTAACTCGTGTAAGGTATGATATCGATAATATATACTATCAGCAGTTTGCAAGGGAGACCACCTGAGCATGTTTATGTTAGTTTTGTTGTGAGGAAAATTTCGCTAAGAAGGGTCGGTAGCTTTGGATATGTAGGCTCTCGTGAACCAATATGGGTAAAGCTCCTTACTATGAAAAAATGGGGTTAAGGAAGGGGTTAAAACATGGCATTTAGAGTTCAAAATGGTTCAATATAATCGTGAGGCAATGTGAACTTCCTCTTCCTCAACTTGTAATTCTAGTAAATATGGATCAGCATGAGTTGTTGAACAAACAATGGGGTCACCAACTCATAAACTCATTTTTAGAAGCCAAATTTTCTTCCACTTCTCCCCCATTGCAATCCCTGTGCGTGGCTCCAAGTTAAAGAAACCTTCTTGAGGAGCATTTTCCTAGGAGGTGCACCTTAACCCACTTGTGAAAATTTTGGGTACTGTCAATAATAATGCGTAATTCCCTTTGTCGGAATGGACCCATTTGTTTTAGCTAATCCAACAACATTATCTTCAATAGATTTTCCTATGAAACAAGTGTGTTGCATTGTCTTTCATGTTCTCTTGTTTCCCTCTAGAATCTATGAGGGCATTGTGGTATTTATCACCGTCGATGACATATAATATTGTAAAAGTTTATTAGTGTAACTTACACAAAATCTAACAAAGAGAAATTACATCTAACAATTTAGAAATTAGGCATGGATGTTTGAATAACATGAATTTTTTTCCACGATTGTACATGATATTATTTAGAAAGTGGGAGAGAAGACATTGTTCACATACACCAAAACTATTTTGGTATTCTATATTAATTCAATGAAGCATTGTACACACATAAATACATTAATTTTGGTTTTAAAATAGATTGACTATCTTACTCATATAATCTATTTGTTGAGAGAATCTCTCAACAACACACTAATCTAGGAGTTAAGTAGGTTGGACCAAATCTCTAAAATCCAACTAATTAATAAACTCCTAAATATCATAATCTATTCAGTAGCTTAGAGAATAACCTATACATTACAATATTACAATCTTATAAAGAATCTCACAATAAGAAATAAGACAAGTAGGAGTTATTCCAATACCCCCCTCTCTTAACTCTATGAAGTACATGTCATGTAATCATTTGGAAATATTCTAGGATAATAACTCCTTTGACTTTGAAGATTGAAAAATGCTTCAAACCACTAAATGAATTCGTTGTTTAATTGCAAAGACTAACAATTGAATATCCTATGGACATACTTCCATCTATCGAGATATATGGGTAACCATCTATTGTACTCACAGGTTATCTAGGAAAATTGTCTATCTGAGTGAATCTTACACCATAGTCTGTCAGAGATTCATCATCATTATTTTACAAACCAAAGATAATGCTAATATATTTTAAAATAATTAACAAAATCACTTCTCTTAAAACTATAACTATTTTAGTTATTCTTAAAATAAAAGTTCGTCCAAAAAGACAAAAAACACAACACAAATTAGGAAATCGAAACACAAATCATAATGGAACTTAATACTCTTCCATGGTGTATCCATCATAGCTTCAGCATGAAATCACAACATAAATCAAAATGGAACATAATACTCTTCCATGGTGTCATGGAAATGCAGATTTAGAAAGTATGTCTCCCAGTTATAGTTCATGCATTTCAAGATGTATGCCATCTCAAAATTCCCCTCAAACTCAACCACTAAGACTTTATACACATATGTACGCTTCTCGGAAGTACATGAAATCTATTTTCTTCACCATAAATTTTTCAATTCACTCTATGATTTCATGCCAAAAATATATATATATTTGCTCAACTAAGAGAGTTGCAACCCTGGCTTCAACAGAGATCTTCACATATTTACAAAGGATTAGAACTCATATCTCTCTCCTTTTCTTGGGCCCTCCCATGAGGGAGTTAAGTGGAGTCCTGCTCTGATACCAATTTAGAAAATGGGAGAAAAGACTAGATACCAATTTATAAAATGGGAGAGAAGACATTGTTAACACACACCAAAACTATTCTAGTATTCTATATTAATTCAATGAAGCATAGCACACATATAGATACATTAATTTTGGCCTTAAAATAGATTGATTGTCTTAGCCATACAATCTATTTGTCGAGAGAATCTCTCAACAACACACTAATCTAAAAGTTAAGTAGATTGGACTAAATCTCTCAAATCCAACGAAGTAGCCAACTCCTAAATATTAAAATCTATTCACTCAAATAGAGAATAATCTCTACATTACAATATTACAATCCTATGAAGAATCCCACAATAGGACAAGTAGGAGTTCTTCCCACAATATTTAGTAAAAAAGTTGCATATTACATTCTGTGGACACTTTTTCTCCGCATATCAATGATAACAAGAGTAATATTTTTGAGGTTCATGCAGTTTTGTCACTGTAATTTGACACAAAATGAAAGCTTTGAATAGGATGTGCAGACTTCCCTCATACAATTTGTTGTTTTTCACAATGCCCACGTGATTAGTTGGTAGAAAGTGAAGTGATATGTGTCGGTGTTCTTCATGGTGGTAGTATACTACTCCTAATCCCTCCCACCTTCAACCCTAACTCTCAATGTGTGCATCAAAAATAAAACCCTAGTATTTATAAGAAACCACAACTAAAGAAATTTGGTTTGAAAACCATCTATCTTAGAAGAAAGGATTACAAAGGGATTGCAAACTCTGACAAGCTTACTGCTTAGCTATTCATTGCCTTTGCAAAATTTTACCATCTTACCGCCTTGCTTATTCACTGCCTTGTTCTCTACCATCTTTCTTTCAATGATATTGCTCCAATATTTTTCTTGATGCGAAGCACAACTTTGCAATGTCGCCAAGGCCAGTAAATAGTGGTATTCAGCCTAGCAACCAACGAGCCAAGATGTAATAGCAATGTCCCCAAGTGCAGTGAATAGTCTGCAATTACTATAACTGTAAATTATGTTACAAATTTTGTTACAAGATCGTTCAAAAACAAATACATGGCAGCATTGCAGTTGACATCCAATATATGACATCATATGTATTTATTCCACTTCAATAAATAGATGACATAGTTATCAAAGATTGAAACTCCAAACTTAGATTATCTGAGATTGGAAAAAAAATTGTGTTGTGTGGGAGTTTGGCAATTAAAACTCAAAACTTAGATATAAACTAAGATTGAAAAAATCGCATTATGTTAGGCCTCAGCAATAAAACTTCCAAATGATCAACTAATAACATGTGTTATAAAAATAATTTAAATATTATGAAAAACTAATTATTTTATTAAACATATGTTCAACATTGAACAATGAAAAAATATTTATAATCAAAAACATAGATCAAGGATGAAGATAATCCTTACCTTAAAGAAAAACTAATAAAAAGTTTTAAGAACATTAAAATTATAATTTTAATAGTAAAGAATTACAAATGAAAATTTATATAGCACGATTCTTGGTTATGAAAAAAAACCAAATCATATAATTTTAAACTCCTTTTACTATATTAATTAACAATACGATTTTGAATATTAATTCGTCATTCCTAATTTTTAAGTTGAATTATCTACCAATATGATAAACCTTATCGTTATTGCTATTCTCAATGTCATTGCAATTTTAAATATTAATTATATATGAATTATATTTTGTACGAGTTTAATTATTATCCTAATGTATTTGTAACCATAGTTATAATCCAATTTTCGCATTACATGTTATTAGTACCTTCCAAAGAAGGTACTATAGTAACCATAAGGTTTAAAACCTATTAATTCTACAAATTATATCCTAAGCTTTTCGTGATATATTTATTATTTGAATTTTTCTTTAAAAACAATACATTTCTTTAATTTTTTTTAATTTGGTGGAACGGAATTTTCATTGGCTAAAATCATCGTGATATGACATTGATCCCTTGTGTATGCACGTTTTTAAAATCTATTTGTCAAAGTTTAAAATTAATTTATAAAAAAAAAATTATAAATTGTGTGATTCACCAGTTTGTAGGTTGGGTTTTCATTCTAGGAAATATGCCTCCTTGAAGATGTAGACGATGCATGCACCCTGTGCTTTGAATTGTAGTCTAAAAACATTGCAGTCGATGCCTCTAAAGATGTTGCAATTGTTATCTCTTCTTGTGGCAACCTGCATGCATCTGAATAATGTGACCTGCATGCATCTGAACAATGTGTCATCGGTGCATACATCTGGGAGGAGTAAATTGTGATTGAACTCTCCTGAAATTAGAGGTGGAGGTAAGAATTCCTTCAGTGTAGCGGCTCTTGAAGTATATATATGAAGAGTTCCTTACCACATTCTTCTGTGTGAATATCTGAAGAGTCCCTTCACCACATTCTTTCCTCACTGCAGTCGCTCAACCAAACGATGACCATCTGCCTGGATGTCAATGGCTCTAGGAATTGCACGGACGAATTCATTCACTTCGTCCAATCAAGGGGTATGTTCGTTCGTGTCCGAGGTGTAGGACAGTCGGTGACAGAGTGCGTTGTTAAGGCGCTCCATGATGTTCAAGTCACCAATTCGAAACCTCCAGGGACAATAAATCCATCCAAGTTAAGGGTTGGTGTGGCTCAGGCCGGGTGCGATCCCCGGGTGATTTTGACGACTTAGATGCCCCTTATTCGCGGTTTCTTAACCATAGAAACCACATGTTAGTCCCACATGTCACGGACAAACTAACAAACAAAAAAAGGGAACCAACGGGGAGCTCTACAAATATACCACCCTCGACGATATATGGAAGGTGATCGATCTTAAGAACGCTTCCAAGTCTTGGAACGGAATGAGCCTGAATGAGTCGAAGGCCTGTAGGAGATGCCAGAACAAGGTCATTAGGATGCCTTCGAATTGATGAATCTCTCAAATTCAAAGAGTTTGTGCTCTGTGGGCTGATGACGACTATCAGAATCTAGGGAAGGAACTCGTTAGAAGAGAGGTATGGGTTGTATGTTAGATGTGATATGCAAGTGTTGGGGAACATTGGGGGCATGGGCACATTATATCTCATTCCTTCCCCGACCCTGCCACCTAACCCACCATTGATTTCACATGAATCGAGTGGCAGCAAGACAAGGAGAAGAAGTTGTGTCCCTGTCACAGTCAGGGTTAGCATAGGTGGTGGAGTGGTTCTGCTGGTTTTGGCAATGTTAATATGCCCCTCAAGGATTCTGCAACAAATAGTTGGTTGCAGGTAATATTGAATTATGATGTCTTTAACATTTTTCGTATATATTTTTGAAGGACACAATACGAAAGTTTTCAACTATGATTATGGGAAAATGCAAGAGGTTGGAGAAAGTTGCAAAAGAGTCGCAACAGATGGAGGGGTTGTATATATTTACGAAGGGCGAGCTCCAGAGGGAGACTGACAATTTCAACAAAGGTCACGTGTTGGGAAAGGGAGGCTCCAAGAAAGTTTATCTGGCCAAGCTCCGAAGCAAGAAACAAGTGGCCATCAAGCAAATTGTGTAGAAAATAAAGGTGGATCAGTTCTACTAGGAGGTGGAGCTCTTGTCTCAAGCTGAGGCACCCCAACCTCACGTCCCTCCTCAGCTACTGTCAGCACAGGGGTGAGTACATCCCCAGAAATCAAGGAAGCTTATCCTTCTCGGTATGTTGTGCATTTTTTACTCTTCACAACTTCAATTAGTGTGCTCAACCTAGCCAGTGGGGGGGTGGAATCAGAAGGAACGAGGTAGAAAACCTGGACAGGTCCAAGATTATAGAAAGGTTGTTTAACTAGATGAAGTGATGGATTTATAATTTCATATGCATCTGCAAGTGGTTATGATCCTACCTTTGATCCTACTGTCTACGCCTCTGCAGGTATTGCTTCCATAGCTTTATGCGCTCTTGGCTCTAAAGGATTTTTTCTTGTTCAAGTCATTAAACCAGCATCCAAGCCAACAGTAGGGAAGGCGGAGAGGACATCAGGGTTTGAAATTTGTAATAAGAAAATAAACACTAAAAAATAATGCAATCAATTGACCATCTTTAAAAATGTTACCCAATTGAGTGTTTTGTAGAAATTTGTTGGACTCAACTGCATGTATGGAAGAACCCCGCTAGACTGGAAGGAACTTAACAATTTTGGTAGAGAGATATGCATGATTTGGAAATCATCAACCGTTTTAGAAGAGAGCTATGCATGACAAGATGGCTATGCAACATTAACAATGATGAGAACTTACCAATGTTAAACAATAGATTATTCTCTACAGTAAATAATTGGATGGTATATGATGCCTTACACTTGGCACATACGTGATGCTAACGCACATGTATTCAAGGTATTTGTTTCCAATGCACACATCAATTCTTCCTTAACTCTGCTCTATATGTAGGAATGCATGTAACTATGCAACCGGGAGATGAAAATGCCATGGTCAATACACGAATGCATGTAACTTTGAAGTKTCTTTAATTCTGGCATCCCACTATGGCACTAACCATATGCTTAAAAGGAATGCCTTCATCCTTATGTTAATGCCATATGCTTARAAGGAATGCTATCATTCTTATGTTAATTCTTTATTATTTTTTTAAGGAAGGGATTAATACTTATTATTTTTTAATAAAAAGGGAGAAACTAGGGTCAATTTTTCGTGCATAGAATTAAGACAAAAGGGAAAAACAAATATCATATTTTATATACATGAAAATAAGATTATTCTCTACAGTAAATAATTGGCAGGTATATGATGCCTTACACTTGGCACATACGTGATGCTAGCACATGTATTCAAGGTATCTGTTTCCAATGCACACATCAATTCTTCCTTAACTCTGCTCTATATGTAGGAATGCATGTAACTATACAACCGGGAGATGAAAATGCCATGGTCAATACACGAATGCATGTAACTTTGAAGTGTCTTTAATTCTGGCATCCCACTATGGCACGAACGATATGCTTAAAAGGAATGCCTTCATCCTTATGTTAATGCCATATGCTTAAAAGGAATGCTATCATTCTTATGTTAATTCTTTATTATTTTTTTAAAGAAGGGATTAATACTTATTATTTTTTAATACAAAACGGAGAAACTAGGGTCAATTTTTCGTGCATAGAATTAAGACAAAAGGGAGAAACAAATATCATATTTTATATACAAGACAAAAGTGAGAAGCAAATAAAATCTAGATTTATTTAGACCTCGTTTATAATTATATGTAAATTCATGTATTTAATAACTTCAATTTACACATCATTTATAATTTTATTTTATGTGAATTCATGTATTTAATAACCTTACATATAAATGTATCTCTTGAGGCTGGGCATTGTCAAATTCAAAAGTATCACATAATGTATTTAGTATTTATTCGATTGGTATTTAGTATTTATTCGATTTAATTATTTTTGGTACTTATTGAGCATTGTTAAAGTCAAAAGGTATCGCATAATGCATTTATTGTTTATTTGATTTAATTATTTTTGACAAGTACTTGCTACTATTTTCCATAATACATTTATTGTTTATTTGATTTAATTACCACATTGGTAAAGTCAAAAGTATCATATAATGTATTTATTGTTTATTTCATTTCATTATTTTTGACAAGTACTTGCAACTATTTTTCTTTTTTAGCTATCGGTTACATGTTATATTTACTTGGACAATTGTCATTATGCAAACTCGATGGAGGCTTTCATTGTTGGCCTTATTAATATTCATTAGATCATTAGATTTTTTTTCCTTTTCATTTATGTCCTACTTTGAAAATAACAAAATCTTTTGTTAATCGACAAACCAAATACTAGCATATCCGCAAACCAG
>SNQJ01S0016296.1:68069-78391 GCA_010110895.2 Picea sitchensis | reverse complement strand
ATATTGTTTCATAAGTAGCATTGTAATGGTATATTAACTATGAGTAGAAAAATGATTTGTTGCAAGGTGTTTAGGTCAAAGTATGATTGATATGCATTTGGTAGTAAATATTTGAAACTATTTCATATCATGTATAATGTATAGAAGTATGGACCAAGTCAAATAGTTCATGTATAGAAGTATGTGTACAAAATAGAAGAATCTAGAAGGTATGCAACAAAGAAGATAAGCGTGCCTATTCTTGTTTTCGTAGTGAGAAATAAGCAACATCCTTCATTTTTTCATAGTGTTCGAAGGAGAAGGATGGTGTTATTCACATTCCTTCTATAGTAGTAATGCGTGACATTTCCGTGAAGGTCAAGCCTTGACGTTCAGTGTTTCCAATGTCAATGGTAGACCTTGTCAAGGTCATGCCTTGAGATTTATGGATAGTCAATGCCGAGGCCATCTTAAGAGGGATTTGTTTCTTGTTAGTCCTTTGTATGGGTGGAATTGGTACATGCTTTGGTTGTGTTTGGTTCCATGGAGGGCCAATGTATTTATCAAATTCCACAACAATATATGTTGGCAAATTTGGAGGGTTAGTTCCTCATGCATATACAATTTGCATGACTAATCCGAGAGCACCATTGACTAATCCTGCTTGGACCCATAAATTGCAGGATAACATAACTCGTTGGCCTATACATAGCAAGATATGTTTTACCAATTGATCATCATCATGGTGGTGTGCATTTGAAGCACCAAGTAATTCTGCAACACTGCGTGCGATTGGATTATTCAAGGATTGAAGCATGAACTTGTTATGGTTGTCGACAAGAATGTTTGTTGCAAATAGGTGGATTGAAGAATCAACAATAGATGTTCTTCAACGGATAAGAATCCGTCAGTCCTAGATTGAAGGAGGTTCCAATCATCAATGGTTGGTGTAGCATTGTGAAGGTTGGCTAACAACTGGTGGAAGCGGGACTGGGTGACAAAGATGCCTTGTTTCCGGAATATTGTTTCCAACTTGACTATAGTCGTAAAGGTTGTCCATAAGCTCATGTCTGGAGTTTCTCTTGCATAAAGAGGTTTGTCCATTACTTGTGGCAATTGACCCAAGTCACCCACAAGAATTATTGAACAGGAACCGAATGAGTAGTGATTTTTTTTCTGGAAATGCCTCACACGGGCGACTTTCAATTTGCACAAAAAGTCTATATTATATTAATCTCATCTCATCAATTAGAATGTAGTGAATATGTTTCATCTCATCTTGGAACACTGGAAGGGACTAACCATTTAAAGGCCTCATGTCCTTGATAGGAATCCTAAGTCATGCATGTATAGTGGTTGCATATATGTTAAATGTTGCAACTCCAGTAGGGGCAAGAAAACACCGAAGTGAATTAGGAGGTGGTGATGTTGTTTAAAGACTATGGATTTTGTGTTTGGGAGGATTTAAAGCAATGTAACTATAGATAGTTAATGTTTAAAGTTTCAATTATCTCATAGTGCTCCATAGTTTTTGAGAGATCCATCAACCCACACTTCCCACTTAATATGTTTTGTGCTTTATGATTTAAGAACAATCAATTTTACATGCCATCGCATGAAATCAAAAAAAAAAACTCGTTTGAATTTAGTTGAACAAAACCTCATACTTTGAAAGTACATATATGGATATGGATAGAGGCAACATCCATGCATCCCATTCAAAAAATTTACAATTTATGAAAAGGAATAAGAATAAACGCATGAAGGAGGATTTAAAAACCCACTTACGTTTGGTAATACCGAGGATAAATAGCAATATAAAGAAGGGTAGAAAAATAAATAAATGAACCAAGGAGGCTTTAAAAACCCACTTACATTCGGTAGCACCAAGGAGAAATAACAATATGAAGAAGAGTAGGAAAGACAAGAGACTCCACAGAGTGGTAGGAAACTCACTTGGAATGTCCATATGTTGGTGTTGGGAAGACAAACATAGTGATTTATGTGTTCGTTGCTCATAATAGCTATACATATTCCATTTCTATACTTTTTATGTACATTGATTCTCCCAAGGACACTATATTTAAACCAAAAGAAAATCATATCTTCTCACTTGTTCTCTAAAGAAAACTTATATAACACTTTAACCTATACTAATAAGTAAAGTTCACATAATAAACCACATAATAATACATACATAGATATATCCTCTATCACAAACACTACATGTGACTAATAATAAAGAACACAGTATCTTCAAATACACATGTCAACATCCACATCATACCTAATCAAATCAAATGACCAATACCATAACTGATTCATGAGGACCTTGTTTAAGCATTATAAGCACCACATTTAAGTTCCACGCTTGTAATTATATGAGAACGAGAACGGATGACCATGAGGGATTAGACATTTCGACCTGAGTTTAAAAGGGTTCATTGAAATTAAGAATAATACTTTGGCAGAAAAAAAGTTTCACCATCAACGACGATTAACGAGCACATGTAACAGTTGAATATTCAACAAATCCCACAAGTGGTGCCAACTCCAACTCCCCTATTTGTGGCAAAGCAGAGCTTCAAAAAGTCAAAGAACCAGTGCCAACTCCCCTATTTAGAGAAAAGCAAGAGCCCTTCTACGAATACATCTTGAGATCAGATCGCCATGGCACCATCAGCTATTATTCTTTATGTTATTGTAATAACTACCATTATGGGTTCAGGGGCAACAATTGATGTCTTGAATGGCGTGCATAGCTACACGCACATGGCGGAATTTATCAGAACTTCGTGCAATATGACTCTGTATCCGTAGGTTTGTGTTTCGTCGCTCTCTTCCTACCAAGGGACTCTGAAGCCCAAGCAAAGAGATCTTGTGAATGCAGTCGTGCATATGAGCCTCATTAATTCCCATAGCATGTATGTTTGGTATGCAAGCCTAAAAATCAAAATATCTAGGATGAGTAAAAGGGAAAAGGCAATGTAAAGGATAGTATGGAGAATTTCATAACCACCACATACCAAATTCACCAATCTCTGGCGGAGATGAAGCACCACCTGAAACGAAACATATTCAACACTCAGATGAGCACCGCCCTTACACAACTTCCCTTACCAACGAGGAATATGGTATCAACGACTTCTAGGTGGCTAAACAAGAAACGATTATGTATAACTCCAAGTGAGAGCAGAGTGATTTTTACATTATGGTGTTTATATTTTTTATTGAAAAATAAATTAAATACGGTTAGATTATAAAATCTCAACAATGGATATTTACCACTCCAACAATTGATATTTACAAAATTTTATATCAAAATCAGAAAAATAAAAAAATAAAAATAAAAAAATAAAATAAAAATCCATAACGCGGATTAAGCGTGTCTATATTTTATATTTGACATAGAAGTTTCATCTGAATTGTGATTTCCCGTTTTGAAGGCGTCGCTATGCACCATCTCTCAATACAAGGAGGTTTTCATCACGCGCAATCTTGTTATAATAAAGTTTCATGTTTCCATTCCATTCCATCAATATTCCAACCTATTGTTCAATCCACTACTCTCAAAATTCATTCGGACTCTTCCCCCAATTTCAGTCTGCAAATTCATTCGTTTTATTCCTCTGTATTTAAATTCATTTGTTTTCTTCCTCTGTATTTAACTTCATTCATTTTCTTCCTCTGTATTTAATTCATCAAGGTGCGATGGAGGCACGGAGCATGGAAGTAACCCTCATCTCGGCCCACGATCTGAAGAAAACATGCATGCTCTCCAAAACAAAGGCCTATGCAGTCACATGGATCTCCATTGATCACAAAAACAGGTAATGAACTTCCGTGGACAAGAATAATGACATTGATCCCACCTGGAACCATGCTATGAAGTTTAGCGAAGGAGTGGGTACATGAACTATGGATACTTTATACAAACTTGTACAACTAAATAAGGGCCAATTTGTATATGAAGAATTAAAATAAAATCAAACAATTATGGTTCACTTTTGAAAATCCCAAGTGCACTACAAATGCACCTATGCATCGTGCACACAAGGAGTGGGTGTGTGCACCTTGACTATCTAAAAACAACTTGTACGACTAAAGTGCCAAGTTGTACATGGAGAAGAATTGAAATAAATTTTATTTTGGTTTAACTTGAATATCAAAATTGGACATAACTATACCTACTTAAAACCATAATTCAACTACACTGAAACCCTCCTTATACGAAAAGACCATTTTCTCAATATCCTAAAATTGCACAAGCTAAATTAAGAGAAAATAGACCTACACACTTTTGCATGCCATACCTAACTATAGTATTTATCAAATTAAATGTATAGTAAATTATTTACAAAATGTTATTGTAAAACCTTACCTAACAAACATGTTTTCTTGGCTTTCCACCTTTGTATGTAAAGTTGTCCATCGTTCTTCCAAATTTTATATTTCCTTCCTTGGGAAACCGTAATATTTCTAAATCTATTTTCTCTCCTCCTTTGCCTCCTAAATATTGCAAGTTACAACCCTTAATTGCAAAAAGAATAATTGCACAAATGATGACAAAATGGAATTATTCTTTACAAAATTGACATAGGACAAAACTATACAACGTTCTTTCCAAAATCCATAACAAAATGTTATGTATTATTCACAACATTCTATTGTATTTTAACTAGTTTAAGAAAAATTATTTTGATTTAACTGTGTTGTAGCTCAATCTACTAAAAAGAGAATTCCACTCTAAAACAAATTAAATATCATAAATGGATAGTAAATTGTCGACTAAAAGTTGTTTGTAAAACTTTACCTAACAGACTTTTTCTAGGATTTCCACCTGAAAGTAAAGTTAACCAACATTATTCCAATGAATATTTCAACCAATGTCATCCATCCTTTCAATGCGTGAGCGTAATGGCCCCATTTTTCTTCCAACCGAGGAGCAAAGAACCCTAGGTGATACCTTCCAACTACTGACTTTCAGGTTCAATTGTTTGGTTCTGTCAGTATCAGTTAATACGTTTATCTATGTAGGTAGGTCCCTTGCTTAACTCTTCAAACATTAGTTCCTACCTTGGAAGAACATAATATTTCTGGTTTTGTTTTCTCCCCTTCTCTAAGTTGTAAATATCATGACTTACACACACAGTAAAGATAACAAAATGAACTACCCTACTTACATAGAAAAAAATATGCAACTTCTTTTCAAAATACATAAAAAAATGTCGTGTAATATTGCAGCATTTTTAAAAGTAAAAATGCATTTAGAAACTTTTAAGTTCTCCCATACAATTTTGTCAAATTTCATAGTAACATTTTCAAAAAAGATAAAATGTTAAGAACATATTTAAGTAAAAATATTAAGTTGTCCAAGAAACATTCATGGCATAAACTATTAAATAAGACTACACTTCAAGATATGATGTATAAGACATGTTGTTCAATTTTGGCTTTTGATACTTAAGACTTATTATGGTTTTTTATCCTTTATACATTTTTTCCTTTGTGGTTCACGACAAAAATCTCCCTACGTCCACAATAATCCCCCCCGAAATCTGAAGAACATAGGAGGGTCAACAATTTCGAGAATATTGGTTCATAGAAAGCAGCATGTCGCATAGACGAGACTCAAACCTAGGTGGGGAGGAGAAAACTCCCCACCCCAACCAATTGAGATACAACCACTTGGCTCTTTAGACTTATTATAGATAGTTGACACACATAAATTGAATTTATACAATTTCTTTTTAAATCCACAACACAAATCCATACAACATTTATATGAATAAAAACTTTTACCAAAATCTTTCAATTTCTTGCCTCCACACTTTGAATTTCTTGCCCCCACATTATGAGGTAAATTTCCCATTAATTTATGTTGATTTTCAACTTGATATTCAGTGTCCCAATGGACTTACTCAAAATAGTGAAAACACGTATTTATGCAGTTTCTTTTCAAAACCCATAACAAAATGTCATATAGCATTGTACAACACTTTTAACAATATTTCATAACATTTCCCAAGGAAATTAAATAGTGAAATGTATTGTTGCAAACTATGCATTTCTTCTACAGATAATCACGGTAGAAATTTTAAGCTAAGTCGCTCATTGTTTTCTCTTAGCCATTCTTTGTTGCAGCTTAAACTTGGCAACGTTAAATAATCATTGACTCTAGTGTTTTCCCTGTCAAAAGTGGAAGTTAAATTTTAGTTCATGGCACATTTCATCGTAATCTTTTCGAAAATAATTGCTAATATGAAAATATTCAGTTTTTCCAAACACATTCACGCCAAAATAAAACAGGACAAATTGTAGAAGGTTGCATTCAAGAACCTAAGTTTTTAGGTGAGGCACTCATTTTTGGCTCCAATTTAGGGATGTGCTTCTCTGTTTCGATATCCCAGCAGCGGCTACATTGAATTTATGTTGGAAAATATAGCCAAATGTTCAATAACCTTGTAGTGTTATTCAAATAAAATCTTATCAAGTAAATGCATACCTTAATGTAAGTTGGACCTCTTAGTGCCTAATAGAGTAAACTTACAGGTTATTTTAACTATTGTGATTATAATTATTTGCATGACAGTTCAACTATTATTATTATTCTTTATGATTCTCATGGTTTTCTAGGAATGCAGAGTCGCAAGGTGGTTCCCTGAGTTTTTTCAATGGGAGAAAAATAATGGTTCACTTCATTGTTGTTTGTTTGACATCAAGTTGACCCTGAACGCATGAACTAGTGGATCCCACATGTCTTTGTGCACCCGGATCAAGCATCTTTATCACTTGCAAGCATGCTCGCCACCCTCAAGAATGTCAACTTTCCAGTCCCACTCTGCGCTATTACTCCCACCATCGTTCCCTTCCATATGTTGACCGACGGGCTTGTCCCTTCCTCCATCTGCCTCTGAAGATCACCATTTCCTGCAATCTCTTCCTCCAGATCCTCATCGATTGGCAGCAATAGCTTCTCATCTCCAAAATCTTTGCAGCCCAAAACCCGATGATCAAAGTGATGGTAAATAAACTGAAAATAATGTATATATCTCAAAATAGGGTAACATGACAGCAAAGAGTTAGATCTCTAGGAACCTAGTTGCAACTAAAAGATGGAAATTAGGTTGCAATCAGTTTAAACTTTAAATTACGATCATGTTACCTTTGGACATATCAACAACTAAGTCAGAATCCATATATCAGTGGACATATAAGCAATGAAAAACGAATGTTAGTATGAGTAATATATAATATTTGTGTATATGGTTTTTTTGCAATGGGGACTTGGCTAGTGTCCAATTGCTCCGGAAGAAGATAAATAAAGAATAAAAAGGAAAGCTATTTGACATCTGACTTGATGTACGTTGTCAACTGTAGTTTGATCATCCATTTCCCCTTTAAAATAATTCAGCTGCAAACCTTTTAATGATTACTTTAAGAGAAGGAATATTTCCCAATTCTATGTACTCTGTTATGATGTCTTAAACCTTATGTTTTGTACATATTTTCTTTGTCAGTAATGAAGGATGCTTGTGTACATCTCTAAGAAATGCTATGCATCAGGAGGAACATCCGTAGATTAACACGTGAATGACTAAAAAAAATGATATAAGGAAAATTTGCATACTGCTTTTATCAACAGTAGAATATCATGTCTCCAATATAGAGAACATAAGGTGATGTATCCGAGGATCATCAAAATATATTAGGGATGTCATTTTTTCTTTATTATTTTGGGGATAAGTCCTACCTATAGAAAGGACATTTGGAGAGAGAATCCAATGTCAGGGTTGCTTTTATGGAATTTCATTGGAAGAAACAAAAGTTGTACAAGACATTATCTATTTAAAATTACTCATATTTCAAGATTTATAGCCTATAAATTTATATCCATCTTTACTATTACCAATCATTGAAAACATTTGAATGGCTGATTTCATTACTCGAAACATGATATGTGAAATGGTAAACTCTATTGCATATGCCAATCCTTACCTTGGTCATCATATATCTGATTTTACAGTTTGGAGATAAGCAAAGGCTGCAAGAGTCTGGTTTCAAGGCAGAAGCCTGTATTTTTCTAGTTTGCAATACACTTGGGGTGAAATCAGAATTTGATTTTTTCTAGAAAACTTGAAAACACGTGATGAATAATATAAGAAAGTGACCTCAAAAATATTTAACTTGCATAGTCTCAATAAAAAACAGTATGAATCTGTCAATGTAAGTACTATTATGATGAAACTATCCAAATGTTATCGATTATTCAAAACATCCATATTAGTCTTTAGATGTTTATTTGCAGATTTCATTGAATTGAAATTTGCAAATCAAATTAACCATTAAAGATGTTTCCTGGATGCCCATCTCATTACATGAGGAACCAAATGGATCATTATGTCCCAACAAAATTTCAACTTGACAGACTGCTTGGACTACACCCTCTACCTAGCATGGTCCCTCTTCATGCCAAGGATTATATTTTACTTGTAAAAACGACACATTGGAACAAAATGAACACTTTTTAAAATAGAATCCACATTAAAATTATTTTACTACAAAAATTTTGGAAGAAACAAGCAATGATAAATTCAAACACAAGAAATATATTGCCTGCAATTACAAAAGTCTAAGATGGAGATGTTTTAATCAGAAGATCAGAAGCAACAAATCTAATATTAAAATCTAAAAGAGCCACAACAATACCTTCTTTACATACACATATCAGTGGTCAACAGACAACTATCAAAGAACTAATTGTAATCAATTATTACACAAGAACTACTTACTATCAATATGAACGCCAAGAAACTAACTTGTAAAATATTTTCAAAAAGACAGAGAATACTGTAAGAAAAGTAGAGCAATGCGAAACATAAATTGGCGAAATAAGGAAAAATTAACCATCACATGGAACCGATACAAAGATAGCACACGATGCATAAAAAAATCACTAACAATTTGCAAAAGACCTATGTTAAAGGAAAAATCATATAAATGGGGTGCATAAGTTACCATCCCCTTCCAAAAAACAATCTGTGTAAATAATTTGCAAAGAAGAGTCCTGGAAATTAAAAAAATCAGTTGGGAATCTAAAACCCACTATATGTAGCATCCAAGGTCATGGTATATTTTTTGCTTCACTCGCTTTATTATTGAAATTCCCTTTGTTGACTTGAAGGTATCTGGGACTGTTTTGTTGGACGTGACTGTAGATTTCTATGCCTAAAGGTAAAACTCGATTTTATTGGGTGATTGTTTGCAGACTCTGTGCCATCTCTTGAGAACGGGAAGGCCTTTGTAAAAGTAGTTATGTAACATAGATCATTTCATTCCATGGACAAATATTCCTTTCCTTTCCTTGGGTGACTTCAATAAACGTAATCAACTGTAAAACATATTTCAACATGATAACTATTATGAAAAAACTATTAATTTTGTGCTCTCTTCTGTTTTTCTTGAATGCATCCATTCTCTTGTGAGTTAAATTGGTTTCATCTTTTCATTTGACATTCTGGGGCTCAATTTTAGCAACTTAGACGTTCAAATTTCGGAAGCATGCAGATTTCCATTTCTAGTAGACTTTCCTTTGACAAAACTACAAATTCAAAGGCCATTGCCACAATTCTTGACGGATTGGACCGGAAATAGCCAATTCTTGAGAAAATGAACAGGAACACGCCCTCTCAAAGACCTAGGTCCTCCTTCTTTAAGAGGCATAAATATGAGGCCATCTCAACGAGATCCTACAAACCATTCTTGTACAGGGAAGGCTTGAACTTAGGCACGCTATCTTTAAACAACATGTAGATAAGAAAGATAGATACAATTTCCTATAGGGGTTGGTTGGAAGAGACTGGGCTAAGATATTTTGGCAAGAACTGCTTGCAAATGAAACTGCTAACAAACACACCGTGAAAAAAAAATACCAAATACAACCAAGCCCATCTGGGTATACAAGCCTAACAGCCAGATCATTACCTTTCAATGATAGTTAGTTGACCAAGGAGAACTAAGCCTTCCAAGGCTCTATACATGTTGGATACAACTACTGGAAAAATTGGCCTCCAATAAATGTACCAGCCGCATTAGCATCCCCTTGAACAAATTCCTCAATGCCACCACCATCACCGTGCAGTTCGTCGGCTACCAGGTCTAAAACCGTCCGGAACGAATTCCTCAAGCCCGCCACCATCACCGCGTAGTTCACTAGCTACCAAGTCTGAAAATGTAACATCCCGCTCTGGCGCACTGAGAAAACTTATTATTGAGGACACTTGCTCGCAAGTGATCTGGACTTTTCTGATGTTAAACTATTTATCCTTGATTATGATGCGTTA
>SNQJ01S0016296.1:47423-68059 GCA_010110895.2 Picea sitchensis | reverse complement strand
ACATTGGCCCTCCATGGAACCAAACACAACCAAAGCATGTACCAATTCCACCCATACAAAGGACTAACAAGAAACAAATCCCTCTTAAGATGGCCTCGGCATTGACTATCCATAAATCTCAAGGCATGACCTTGACAAGGTCTGCCATTGACATTGGAAACACTGAACGTCAAGGCTTGACCTTCATGGAAATGTCACACATTACTACTATAGAAGGGATGTGAATAGCACCATCCTTCTCCTTCGAACACTATGAAAAAATGAAGGATGTTGCTTATGTCTCACTACGAAAACAAGAATAGGCACGCTTATCTTCTTTGTTGCATACCTTCTAGATTCTTCTATGTTGTACACATACTTCTATACATGAACTATTTGACTTGGTCCATACTTCTATACATTATACATGATATGAAATAGTTTCAAATATTTACTACCAAATACCTATCAATCATACTTTGACCTAAACACCTTGCAACAAATCATTTTTCTACTCATAATTAATATACCATTACAATGCTACTTATGAAATAATATACTTATAAAAAAAAAAACTTAAAAAAAATAAAATAAAATAAACTATATTATTCTTTTCGGCGTTGCCTTTCCCCTGGTTCGCAGGTATGCTAGTATTTGGTTTGTCGCTTAACAAAAGATTTTGTTATTTTCAAAGTGGGACATAAATGAAAAGGAAAAAAAATCTAATGATCGAATGAATATTAATTAGGCCAACAATGAAAGCCTCCATCGAGTTTGCATAATGACAATTGTCCAAATAAATATAACATGTAACCCGTAGCTAAAAAAGAAAAATAGTTGTAAGTATTTGTCAAAAATAATAAAATCAAATAAACAATAAATACATTATATGATACTTTTGACTTTAACAATGTGGTAATTAAATCAAATAAACAATAAATGTATTATGGAAAATATTTGCAATTACTTGTAAAAAATAATTAAATCAAATAAACAATAAATGCATTATGTGATACTTTTGCTACAAGTAATTAAATCAAATAAACAATAAATGCATTATGTGATACTTTTGATTTTAACAATGTGACAATTAAATCAAATAAACAATAAATGCATTATGCCATACCTTTTGACTTTAACAATGCTCAATAAGTACCGAAAATAATTAAATCGAATAAATACTAAATACATTATGTGATACTTTTGACTTTGACAATGCTCAGCCTCAAGACATACATTTATATGTGAGGTTATTAAATACATGAATTCACATAAAATAAAATTATAAATGATGTGTAAATTGAAGTTATTAAATACATGAATTTACATAAAAATTATAAACGAGGTCTAAATAAATCTAGATTTTATTTGCTTCTCACTTTTGTCTTATTTTCATGTATATAAAATATGATATTTGTTTCTCCCTTTTGTCTTAATTCTATGCACGAAAAATTGACCCTAGTTTCTCCCTTTTGTAAAAAAATAATAATTATTAATCCCTTCCTTAAAAAAATAATAAAGAATTAGCATAAGAATGATAGCATTCCTTTTAAGCATATGGCATTAACATAAGGATGAAGGCATTCCTTTTAAGCATATGGTTAGTGCCATAGTGGGATGCCAGAATTAAAGACACTTCAAAGTTACATGCATTCGTGTATTGACCATGGCATTTTCATCTCCCGGTTGTATAGTTACATGCATTCCTACATATAGAGCAGAGTTAAGGAAGAATTGATGTGTGCATTGGAAACAGATACCTTGAATACATGTGCGTTAGCATCACGTATGTGCCAA
The DNA here is from genome assembly GCA_010110895.2 of Picea sitchensis. Classification (NCBI taxonomy): domain Eukaryota; kingdom Viridiplantae; phylum Streptophyta; class Pinopsida; order Pinales; family Pinaceae; genus Picea; species Picea sitchensis. Next base: position 66,283 of record SNQJ01S0016296.1, on the reverse strand, counting down.
TTATTTGCTGTAGAGAATAATCTATTGTTTAACATTGGTAAGTTCTCATCATTGTTAATGTTGCATAGCCATCTTGTCATGCATATCTCTCTTCTAAAACGGTTGATGATTTCCAAATCATGCATATCTCTCTACCAAAATTGTTAAGGATTTCCTTCCAGTCTAGCGGGGTTCTTCCCTACATGCAGGTGAGTCCAACAAATTTCTACAAAACACTCAACCGGGTAACATTTTTAAAGATGGTCAATTGATTGCATTATTTTTTAGTGTTTATTTTCTTATTACAAATTTCAAACCTTGATGTCCTCTCCGCCTTTCTTACTGCTGGCTTGGATGCTGGTTCAATGACTTGAACAAGAAAAAATCCTTTAGAGCCAAGAGCGCATAAAGCTACGGAAGCAGCACCTGTAGAGGCGTAGATAGTAGGATCATAACCACTTGCAGATGCATATGAAATTATAAATCCATCACTTCGTCTAGTTAAACAACCTTTCTATAATCTTGGACCTGTCCAGGTTTTTTACCTCGTTCCATCTAATTCCACCCCCCTCCATTGGTTGAGCACACCAGTTGAAGTTGTGAAGAGTAAAAAATGCACAACATACCGAGAAGGATAAGCTTCCTTGTTTTCTGGGGATGTACTCACCCCTGTGCCGACAGTAGCTGAGGAGGGACGTGATGTTGGGGTGCCTCAGCTTGAGACAAGAGCTCCACCTCCAGCTTGAGTAGAACTGATCCACCTTTATTTTCTACACAATTTGCTTGATGGCCACTTGTTTCTTGCTTCGGAGCTTGGCCAGATAAACTTTCTCGGAGCCTCCCTTGCCCAATGCGTGACCTTTGCTGAAATTGTCAGTCTCCCTCTGGAGCTCCCCCTTCGTAAATATATACAACCCCTCCATCTGTTGCGACTCTTTTGCAACCGTCTCCAACCTCTTGCATTTTCCCATAATCATAGTTGAAAACTTTCATATTGTGTCCTTCAAAAATATATAAGAAAAATGTTAAAGACAACATAATTCAATATTACCTGCAACCAACTTTTTGTTGCAGAATCCTTGAGGGGCATGTTCCTTTTCTTGAATTTCTCCACAATTAACATTGCCAAAACCAGCAGAACCACTCCACCACCTATGCTAACCCTGACCACGACAGGGACACAACTTCTTCTCTCATCTTGCTGCCACTCGATTCATGTGAAATTAGTGGTGGGTTAGGTGGCGGGGTCGGGGAAGGAATGAGCTATAATGTGACCATGCCCCCAATGTTCCCCAACACTTTCATGTCACATCTAACATACAACCCATACCTCTCGTCTGACGAGTTCCTTCCCCAGATTCTGATAGTCGTCATCAGCCCGCAGGGCACAAACTCTTTGAATTTGAGAGATTCATCAATTCGAAGGCATCCCAATGACCTTGTTCTGATCTCCTGCAGTCCTTCGACTCATTCAGGCTTGTTCCGTTCCAAGACTTGGAAGCGTTCTTAAGATCGATCACCTTCTAGATATCGTCGAGGGTGGCATATTTATAGAGCTCCCCGTTGGTCGTGAAGAACAATGGAAGCTTGAATTGTTGTTGAAGAAGCCGAGATCAACCAGGTCCGTTGACATCTAAGTCGTTAAAATCACCAGGGGATCGCACTCGGCCTAAGCCACACCAACCCTTAACATGGAAGGATCTTTTGTCCCTGCAGGTTTCGAATTGGTGACTTTAACATCACGGAGTGCCTTAACAACACACTCCGTCACCGACTGTCCTACACCTTGGAGACGAATGAACAAACTCCTTGATCAGACGAAGCGAATGAATTCGTTCGTGCAATTCCTAAAGCCATTGGCATCCAGGAAGATGGTCATCGTTTAGTTGAGCGACTGCAGTGAGGGAAGAATGTGGTGAAGGGACTCTTCAGATATTCACACAGAAGAATGTGGTAAGGAACTCTTCAGAGAACTCTTCATATATCCACTTCAAGAGCCGCTACACTGAAGGAATTCTTCCCTCCACCTCTAATTTTAGGAGAGTTCACTCACAGTTTACTCTTCCCAGATGTATGCACCAATGACACATTGTTCAGATGCATGCAGGTCACATTATTCAAATGCATGCAGGTTGCCACAAGAAGAGATATCGATTGCAACGTCTTTAGAGGCATCGACTGCAATGTTTTTAGACTACAATGCAAAGTGCAGGGTCCAGGCATCGTCTACAGCTTCAAGGAGGCATATTTCCTAGAATGAAAATCCAACCTACAAACTGGTGAATCACACAATTTATAGATTTTTTTTTTATAAATTATTTTTAAACTTTTACAAATAGATTTTAAAAACTTGCATACACCAGGGGATCAATGTCATATCACGATGATTTTAGCCAATGAAAAATTAAATAAAAATAAATAAAGAAATGTATTGTTTTTAAAGAAAAATTCAAATAATAAATATATCACGAAAAACTTAGGATAGAATTTGTAGAATTAATAGGTTTTAAACCTTATGGTTACTATAGTACCTTCTTTGGGAGGTACTAATAACATGTAGTGCGAAAATTGGATTATAACTATGGTTACAAATACATTAGGATAATAATTAAACTCGTACAAAATATAATTCATATTTAAAATTGCAATGACATTAAGAATAGCAATAACGATAAGGTTTATCATATTGGTAGATAATTCAACTTAAAAATAGCAATATCATTAGGAATGACGAATTAATATTCAAAATCGTATTGTTAATTAATATAGTAAAAGGAGTTTAAAATTATATGATTTGGTTTTTTTTCATCACCAAGAATCGTGCTATATAAATTTTCATTTGTAATTCTTTATTATTAAAATTATAATTTTAAATATATAAATAATTTTAATGTTCTTGAAACCTTTTATTAGTTTTTGTTGAACTTAAGGATTATCTTCATCTTTGATCATCTATTAGTATGTTTTTGACTACAAATATTTTTCCATTGTTCAATGTTGTATATATGCTTAATAAAATAATTAGTTTTTCATAATATTTAAATTACTTTTATAACACATGTTATTAGTTGACTATTTGGAAGTTTATTAGTTTTATTAGCTGAGGTCTAACATAATGCGATTTTTTCAATCTTAGTTTATATCTAAGTTTTGAGTTTTAATTGCCAAACTCCCACACAACACAATTTTTTTTCCAATCTTAGATAATCTAAGTTTGGAGTTTCAATCTTAGATAACTATGTCATCTATTTATTGAAGTGGAATAAATACATATGATGTCATATATTGGATGTCAAGTGCAATGCTGCCATGCATTTGTTTTTGAACGATCTTGTAACAAAATTTGTAACATAATTTACAGTTATAGTAGTTGCAGACTATTCACTGCGCCTGGGGACATTGCTATTACATCTTGGCTCGTTGGTTGCTAGGCTGAAAACCTTACTGGCCTTGGCGACATTGCAAAGTTGTGCTTCGCATCAAGAAAAATATTGGAGCAATCTCATAGAAAGAACGATGGTAGAGAACAAGGCTGTGAATAAGCAAGGCGGTAAGATGGTAAAATTTTGCAAAGGCAATGAATAGCTAAGCAGTAAGCTTGTCAGAGTTTGCAATCCCTTTGTAATCCTTTCTTCTAAGATAGATGGTTTTCAAACCAGATTTCTTTAGTTGTGGTTTCTTATAAATACTAGAGTTTTATTTTTGATGCACACACTGTGAGTTAGGGTTGAAGTTGGGAGGGATTAGGAGTAGTATACTACCACCATGAAGAACAACGACACATATCACTTCACTTTCTACCAACTAATCATGTGGGCACTGTGAAAAACAACAAATTGTATGAGGGAAGTCCGCACATCCTATTCAAAGCTTTCATTTTGTGTCAAATTACAGTGACAAAACTGCATGAACCTCAAAAAATTACTCTTGTTATCATTCTTCTGCAGAGAAAAAGTGTCCACGGAATGTAATATGCAACTTTTTTACTAAATATTGTGGGAAGAACTCCTACTTGTCTTATTGTGGGATTCTTCATAGGATTGTAATATTGTAATGTAGAGATTATTCACTATTTGAGTGAACAGATTTTAATATTTAGGAGTTGGCTACTTAGTTGGATTTGAGAGATTTGGTCCAATCTACTTAACTTTTAGATTAGTGTGTTGTTGAGAGATTCTCTCAACAAATAGATTGTATGGCTAAGACAATCAATCTATTTTAAGGCCAAAATTAATGTATCTATATGTGTGCTATGCTTCATTGAATTAATATAGAACACTAGAATAGTTTTGGTGTGTGTTAACAATGTCTTCTCTCCCATTTTATAAATTGGTATCTAGTCTTCTCTCCCATTTTCTAAATTGGTATCAGAGCAGGACTCCACTTAACTCTCTCATGGGAGGGCCCAAGAAAAGGAGAGAGATATGAGTTATAATCCTTTGTAAATATGTGAAGATCTCTGTCGAAGCCAGGGTTGCAACTCTCTTAGTTGAGAAGAAATATATATATTTTTGGCATGAAATCATAGAGTGAATTGAAAAATTTATGGTGAAGAAAATAGATTGCTTGTACTTCCGAGAAGCGTACATATGTGTATAAAGTCTTAGTGGTTGATTTTGAGGGGAATTTTGAGGTGGCATACATCTTGAAATCTGTGAACTGTAACTGGGAGACATACTTTCTAAATCTGCATTTCCATGACACCATAGAAGAGTATTATGTTCCATTTTGATTTATGTTGTGATTTCCTGCTGAAGCTATGATGGACGACACCATGGAAGAGTATTAAGTTCCATTATGATTTGTGTTGTGATTGGCTAATTTGTGTTGTGTTTTTTGTCTTTTTGGACGAACTTTTATTTTAAGAATAACTAAAATAGTTACAGTTTTAAGAGAAGTGATTTAGTTAATTATTTTAAAATATATTAGCATTATCTTTGGTTTGTAAAATAATGATGATGAATCTTTGACAGACTATGGTGTAAGATTCACTCAAATAGACTATTTTCCTAGATAACCTATGAGTACAATAGATGGTTACCCATATATCTCGATAGATGCAAGTATGTCCATAGGATATTCAATTGTTAGTCTTTGCAATTAAACAACGAATTCATTTAGTGGTTTGAAGCATTTTTCAATCTTCAAAGTCAAAAGGGATGAAGTGCAGGTAAAAGATCAGTATGGATGGTTGTCAAGTTCACGGGGTCTCCACTTAGTGGACCTATGACATACCACATGCATTCTCGGGATAATAAAGAATACCCCTAATTTCACTAGATATTGAAAAATGTATCCCAAAATCCTTTTTTGAATCCCCTTCCCAATACATCTTTCCAATTAAAAAACCCCTATTTTTGTCATATACTACTTTTAATACCCTCCAATACTTATAAATGCCCCCATACCCCACACCCCCCATAACTACAATATATTGACCCTATTTTTCACAATTAAAATGCCCCCCTTTATGAATGGATGTGATAAGATATTGATGAATAAGGTGAAGCTCCCATGGTACAATTAGTTAGTTTAGGAGTTGTGGATCTAGGGAACAATCCCTCATTAGTTGTTGAAGACATATGAGTGGTTTGCTAATGAGGTTATGTTACATGTGTGTGGGTGTCTAGTAATTGAGTTCGGGAGATCCGTGATTCGGAAGTTCATAAGTGGAACTCAAGAATTCAACTCCAGAGCTACTGAGACAACTTGATGGAGTTAGTATCCTAGAATATTTCCAAATGATTACAGGACACGTACTTCATAGAGTTAAGGGGGGTATTGGAATAACTCCTACTTGTCTTATTTCTTATTGCGAGATTCTTCATAAGATTGTAATATTGTAATGTATAGGTTATTCTCTAAGCTACTGAATAGATTATGATATTTAGGAGTTTATTAATTAGTTGGATTTTAGAGATTTGGTCCAACCTACTTAACTCCTAGATTAGTGTGTTGTTGAGAGATTCTCTCAACAAATAGATTATATGAGTAAGATAGTCAATCTATTTTAAAACCAAAATTAATGTATTTATGTGTGTACAATGCTTCATTGAATTAATATAGAATACCAAAATAGTTTTGGTGTATGTGAACAATGTCTTCTCTCCCACTTTCTAAATAATATCATGTACAATCGTGGAAAAAAATTCATGTTATTCAAACATCCATGCCTAATTTCTAAATTGTTAGATGTAATTTCTCTTTGTTAGATTTTGTGTAAGTTACACTAATAAACTTTTACAATATTATATGTCATCGACGGTGATAAATACCACAATGCCCTCATAGATTTCGACGGTGATAAATACCACAATGCCCTCATAGATTCTAGAGGGAAACAAGAGAACTGGAAAGACAATGCAACACACTTATTTCATAGGAAAATCTATTGAAGATAATGTTGTTGGATTAGCTAAAACAAATGGGTCCATTCTGACAAAGGGAATTACGCATTGTTATTGATAGTACCCAAAATTTTCACAAGTGGGTTAAGGTTCACCTCCTAGGAAAATGTTCCTCAAGAAGGTTTCTTTAACATGGAGCCACGCACATGGATTGCAATGGGGGAGAAGTGGAAGAAAATTTGGCTTCTAAAAATGAGTTTATGAGTTGGTGACCCCATTATTTGTTCAACAACTCATGCCGATCCATATTTACTAGAATTACAAGTTGAGGAAGAGGAAGTTCACATTGCCTCACGATTATATTGAACCGTTTTGAACTCTAAATGCCATGTTTTAACCCCTTCCTTAACCCCATTTTTTCATAGTAACGAGCTTTACCCATATTGGTTCATGAGAGCCTACATATCCAAAGCTACCGACCCTTCTTAGCGAAATTTTCCTCACAACAAAACTAACATAAACATGCTCAGGTGGTCTCCCTTGCAAACTGCCAGTGGTATATATTATCGATATCAGACCTTACATGACTTAAAACACATGCAGGACGAGGAACATAGATTTTAAAGTGGATGCCTCACCACTTCACCTACAACCATTTTGGGAATATCTAAGTTAATGCACATTTGGTATTGGTATAATCATTTTAAAGATAATGTTATAAGCATTTTCAAGACACCGAGATGTCATAATTTAAATTTATGAATGAATTCACCAAAAACTTTTCAACAAAAACATATCACTACAATGACATTTGTTATTATACTAATATATTTTAACCATTAATATGACAATATTAACCCTTCTTTTAAACTTTTCATTAAATTTAAAATATTATCTAAAACATGGCATAGACAAAGATCCATATCATAATATGTTTTTGATAAGTTTAGAGTAAACGGATAGAACAAGAAAATATGTGGGTGACAAACATCCATACCCTAACGTGTTTAGACTACACTTTAATCAGTATTGCACTGTTGATTGCAGTGTTGAAAGAGATAGGTATTTTGCCAATACCGAATTCAAATCAAAATCTCGGTAGTAGATTGTCTCCAAAGCCATTATTGACTTCCAGTTTCTTTATAAGTCTAGTCTTAATGTATAACGTGAACTTAACAATTGAAAATTGGGAGAGAAACCATTGCACAAGATTCACACACAAAGAATAGTTTGTATTATATATAATAAACAAAGATACATCAAGATTCACACACAAAGAATAGTTTGTATTATATATAATAAACAAAGATACATCAGGTATATATAGTTGGAGTGAGATCCAACTTATTCCACTCTTGGAGGGAGAGGTTGACAAAATCTCTCAACAACCTCTAGGATGCATCATAATGAGGCATTATCTCTAACACCCCCCTTAATGCCTACATTACACAACATAACAAAAGGTTACAACACAAACTTTGTCATACATAGTTACATCCATCTCTGAACTTCATAGACACACTCTTTCTCTCCCATCATCTTCGAGCTACCACTTCATACAACACAAATACAACCGCTTTCGACCATCTTTGAAGTATCTATAGGATCGACGATTCTAAACTACCCCGAAGAATAGTCTCGATACTAAAACATTCAGTAATCGATCTTACAAAATGATCTTTACACACTCACCAACACAATGATAACCTGTAACTGATTATCTTAGAGCACCGAAGTACAACAAGACCTTCCAGTATTTAACAGATTTGCTGACATACTCAAACTATTTATGCGTTTTTGTGGCATCGAAGAACTCAAGAACTACAAGCTTGAATTACATCACTCTGTTCTATATTTGGTTCTTTATGGCTCATTTACAAACAAAGAAATCAAACATACTCAGGTTAATTCAAAAACTAATGATAGTGAAACTAAAGTAGTTTCCCCCTTGAAATTACAAAGACTTGCCCATCTTAGTTCTCTTTCTTCTCTCATCTTCCAGCCCCTCTCAATCTACTCCTACCACTGAATCAACTTATCACTCTTCTCTCATCTTCTAGCTCCTCTCGTGAGAGAGTCAGGGCGGTCCTTGCTTTGATACCAAATTGAGAATTGGGAGAGCAACCATTGCACAAGATTGACACACAAAGAATAATTTGTATTACATATAATAAACAGAGATACATCAGGTATATATAGTTGGAGTGAGATCCAATTTATTCCACTCTTAGAGGGAGAGGTTGAGAAAATCTCTCAACAACCTCCAAGTAACCCAATCCAATCCCTAAACTCTAGGATGCATCATAATGAGGCATTATCTCTAACATTAACTTCCATATTACAGTTTATGCCATCTTCGTGCCCTTCACCTCACTTAATGTTAACATCACCTGGGTACCAAGTTTGTAATGGAGTCATCGGCGTTAGATGGAGGAGCGTGAGATGAAGCGTGTGGCAACTCAGAGCCAGAAATGGTGGATTTGCTGTTTTGGGAAGCATCAGAACTCACAAAGGCAGGCTTTGTGGGATCCGGTAACGTCACAGAATGAGATGAAAGCATCAAAGTCACTGTGGACATCGGTGGACGTAGTGACGAGTCGGCCTGTGTACACAAAAAACCAACATGAATGCATCTCAACGCTTGCCCCTGATCGCAAGTTCCAATTATTGTTGGATCAATCATATGCACAATATTTCCTTGTTTGTATAATCTCCACGCCTGCATAATAACACCGGATCGTCATTTTGATATTTAGTATGTACTTGGAGAGATCCATATGATCGGCCTTAATTATCAACACTACATAAGTCAATACATAAGAAATTCATATCAAAGTAGATCAGCAGCGAAAGCTCTAAACTCATACTTCGCTAAACGGTTTATAGATGAACTAAATAACACGGCCTGTAAAATGTAGGTGTGCTCAGCTGGAAATTAAATGGAACAGTATCAGAGTATCTCACCCATCCTAAAAGAATCTGCATTTCAGGTGACAGATTATAATCAGTGTGCTTTCTTCTTGTAATAAGTTCCAGGAGAAGAACGCCATAGCTATAGACATCAGCTTTTACAGATAATTGCCCCTGCATAGCACACTCTGGTGCCATATACCCGCTGCATATCAAAATTGGAGGGCAATTTTAGGAGTTGAGTCCTGATAAAGTGAAAGCTATTTGCAAAGGAAACTGTAGGCTAAATACCCAAAAGCAAAATTGCCATAAACTTAATCTACAATGCTGCCAATCCTCTTGAAATCAACAGCATAGAGTAAAACATATGCATCCCTGATTGTTAATAGCTTTTGACAGCGTGTGAGAGTGATGCAAAATCTTACTAAGTTCCAGCAACTCTTGTGTTGATGTGACTCTCATCTTCAGGAAAGAGTTTTGCTAAGCCGAAATCTGCTATCTTAGGATTAAGATTTTCGTCCAACAAAATATTGCTTGCTTTAATATCCCGATGAATAATCTGCAGTCGAGAATCCTCGTGCAGATAGAGAAGCCCACGAGCTACTCCCACTATGATGTTGTAGCGTTTCTTCCAATCAAGCTGGCTGCGTCTGTTTGGATCTGTATCCATGGATGCAGTACACTAACTAATTATCATGACCGAACTAAATATGTTGAAAGATCAATGCTTTTTTCGATATACAAAATAAAATGGAAGTGACTCACCGAAATAGGATTTGATCCAGGCTCTTATTTGGTAAGTACTCATAAACAAGCAACCTGTCTGATCCCTCTGCGCAACAGCCTAGTAGGTGAACAAGATTTCGATGTTGAATTTTGGCCACAAGTTCAACTTCATTTAAAAATTCTTTCTTTCCTTGTAGAGATTTTAAGGACAGCTTCTTCACCGCTATTTCTTTTCCATTTTCAGTAGTTCCCTGAGACATTCAGACAAAAATATCTGTATGAAGATTTTGTCGAGGGTGCGGTGAGAGCCGCCACCGAGTACTATAATTTAAGATTCTATAAACAAGTAGAAGTTTTCTTAGCCATTGTTACCTTGTATACAGGGCCAAATCCACCTTCTCCAAGCTTATTATTATCATGAAAATTTTCCGTAGAAGTTATCAATGCTTCCATGGTAAACACAATTTGCCGATCCTGATCGATGTCTTCCTCGACTTGCCCCGGACCTGTACAATGAAAATGCAAGCTACATCAGAAAATATATGGGCAAAAGTTGAATGTCTAATAACTTGGCTCTTACAATCATTTGGAAGATTTCTTGTAGAGAATATATGTCAAAACACTGTTCAACAAACAAACTTCAACAATAATCTATTGTATTGTAACTGGGATGCTTCATCATATCATATTTTGGCAGATGTATACAACGTCAGCGGCATAGGGATTTAGGGTATTCATCTACTCTTTATTTGTGCATCTTTGTATGTACGTCTGTATTAAATCTATTCACAGGTTGTCAGGCTAATTAATCAATCTAAGATTTAGTCTTCATTGTTTCAAATTTCTTTATGCTATATCAATCCTGCTGAGAAAGTTAAATAATAATAATAATAAAATCTGTAAAACCTCTCGGTGTATTGTTCTAAAGGTGTATTGAATATGAGCCAGTGTATCGAATTCTCATCTAAACCCGGGTCTAATCATAAGCACCATAAGCACGGTTAGCTTTGCGCTATACGCGCATATGATCAGAAACCACTCAAAAGTAATTTTATGCAATACCTTCGGATGGCCTTCCCAATAGGATGGACTTCAATCTCCTCCTAGCTGCAAACACGCACAGCAATAATACTAGAAGCAAACCGCCAGCAACACCTAAAATTAAGGGTATTTTGTTTGAAGACGTGTTTTTTTGCGTACTATTACTCGATGCTGTGGTCTGATTCCGTTGTGTATCAGCCACCAGCGCAGGGGATGGTGGTTGAACGGGCGTCTTGAAAAAACTATACACTTCATAATGAACTATGCAGCTTGCCATCAAACCCCGAGCTCCTTGTCTTCCAGCATAAGATGCAAAAAGATAACTGACAGACACGTGCTGCAGTTGTCAGTAGATGTATCTCTGGTGCACTGAACGAGAGCGTAAATCTTTCGAGACAAGGAGTCTATCGTTGTACCGGAAGCATATCGATTCCTTAAAGATGGTGCTTCAGCTGACAACTTGGTGAATAGGCTGTTAAGAGCCTGATTAAAGACATCAGGGCTAGAGACATTCTGTGAATTGAAAAGAAACCATGCATCATGAAATGTATCTAGTTGTCCAAAAAAGTTATAGTTTTCATAGCGTAAGAAGCAGCCATCAGCCCAAATTAAACCACCGCCGGCATTTCCACAGTTTTGTCGAAGGGTAGTGTTTGCTTGTTGTGAACAATTGTGGCACTGGTCGACTGTTGTGTCTCCCATACATTGTAGGAGGCCATATATTTTGTCAGGACTTTGGCCGACGTGTTTTGAACAAGCCTATTCATGACTGTATTCAGGTTGCTCTCAAACTTACTGCCTTTTGTATAGTTGAGATTGTGGTGGCACTGAAATACCTGTGCCTTGCAAATCTGTGAATGAAGAGTAATGATAATCAAGATAGCTACAATTCTGTAGAATTGGTTAATAGTCTCGCCCATCAGGAAACTGGAGCATGAAACTCTTTCATGGATTGTCATGGCCAATGGAGAACCTAGTGCAGTTTAGCACATATCTCATATGCTTTATCCGTAATCAATAAAGAAAGTTTTTATGTTTTAGCCAAGGTTTGAATATTCCAAACTCGTTGACGTCATGTCATGTGCTGATATGAATGCGGTTCATGGCCTTTCCTGTTTTCCACCATCCTCGCAGGTCCCGCCGTGGGATAAGTTAGTGTAGGTTACATGAATGTGGTTAACGGTTTTCATTGTTTTTCACTATAGATTTAAGGGCATTTAAGTCGTCAAAATCACCTGGTAATATGGTTGGATTTTTTGTCCCAACAGTTTTCGAATCAATGACTTTAACATTACGAAGTGGTTTAACAACACACTTCATCACTGACTGTCCTACACCTAGAGGACCATCTAAGTATGTATTTTAAATACTATGTTTTTATTTATTTTTATTTTTGTTTAGAAATTTAAAAAAAAATAGATGAAATTACAGACTACAGATATTAATTATTGAGATTGTATACTTTTAGTGAATTAGAAATGTTAAGAGGATTGAATTCATCTATGTATTAAAAACTACAATTCAAATAATAGAAAATTGTAATTTTACCAACCATTAGATTATAAATTCAAAAGTGATAATAAATAAATTACTCTTATACCCAAATCTTATCAGATACATGTTCCATGGGATAATTTAGAGAAAGATAATAATGTACAAATTAAAATTTTAATTGAAAATCTTTTTCAAATTTTATAAAGAAATTTTAAAAGTTATATTTATTTATGAAAAAAATAATTATAAAATTTTATTTTAAAAATAAAATATATCAAAATTATTTTCTCCATCACAAAATTTTTGAAATTTTAATATTTTAAAATTAAATATATCAAAAAATAATTTTAATCACAAAACTTTATTCTTAAAATTTAAAAATTTTAAATTTGAATATTAAAATTTAACTCTATTATTTAAGTATATATTAATATTGATTTTTTTCTTTATTATTCATAAAGAAGATTGAATTTATCCATAAATTAAGTGGAATTATGGAAACTTTAATTTAGTAATATTCTTTTTATTAGGTTAGAATTTGGTGATTTAATAAGTGGAAATTTTGATCGATTTGGAATTTTAATAGATGTTTTTTTTTGTGTTTGAGTGAATTAAAATGAAAGCAAATATTTTCACCTTGTCTTTTTCATATGTCTCTCCACGACTTTGAATAATCAGTAAAGTCCAAGTAGAAGTGAGTGCAGTTGTTAGAATCCCTCGGTCTTTTCAGTAAAGTCGCGGTCTTTTCACCATATTTTTTTCATGTGTCCCTTGACAAAATATACTTTGAATGGTGCTTATTGCTCGCGGTCTTTTCACCTTATCTTTTTCATGTGTCCCTTGACGACTTTGAATAATCAATAAAATCCAAGTTTTTGAATTTGGAATTTTGAATTATTAATGGAATTTTGCTATATAATTATTGGTGAAATCATAATATTTTATTATTTAAATTGTATTTTTGTATGTATAGATAAATTCAGTATCTTGAAAAACTTTATAAGATTCACATTTTATAGATTCAACAATTCAAATTTACAATTCCAATACTTAATGGTCAAAAATAGTTTAAAAAAATAACCAAAAATCTAAAACATAGAACTTTTAAACTACATCTTAATTTAATAAATAAATTAGATGAAATTAAAGATATCTATAAAGTTAAAAGAAATTATCACTTAAAAGTTATAAGAAAAAACATTTTATGTTATATATTTTGAATAATTCTTAATGCTCACAATAACTTGGAATTGTATTCATTTCAAATGGTAACTTGGAATTATATACATTTTAGACATATTTTTCTAAGATTTTCATTAATTTTTTTTATTATATTTAAGTTTTTAAAAAACCATGTTATATTAAAATTTTAGACATATATTTTGAATAATGTTTATTGTTATTATGGTATTTACTTACAAGTTAAAGTTAAAAAAAAAATTATTATATCCAAATTAAAAAAAAACATGTTATATTAAAATTTTAGACATATATTTTGAATAATGTTTATTGTTATTATGATATTTACTTATAAATCAAAATTTATAAAGTTGACTGAAAATAAATAAAATAAGTGAACATAGTCAAAATTATTTGGTAATTTTTTTTTTTTTGTCCATATTCTTCTAAATAAATCTATCATCTATCAAGTTCTATCTCTATCACCTTATGCATTAAGTCAAGTCAAGTGTAGATTTAATCAGATATTTTCTCATTTAAGAAAGAAAAAGTAGAACATGTACTTCACACAACCGATAAGAAAGTGTGATGGCCAACATCGATTTTATCTTTTATGTCTTTTGTCAACAAAAGGTATAGTATTTCTACACCATTCTAAATACAACTACTTTATGCCCCACTCATCCTTTCGCCTTCAGTCGCCTCCGATCAAGCCTTCCAGTCAATGAAAGATCTGAGTGCAACAGCAACAGCAACAGTAGGCCTTCGGATGTATTTATATGTATGCTAAACGCGTGGTACATCTATCTCTGCCTGTCACATTATGCACCAAGTCAAGTCAAGTCTAGATTTGAAATGACAAAAGCAGAGATTTTTTCTCATTTAACAATGAAAAAGTGGAACGTATACTTCACACAATCGATATGAAAGTGTGATGGCCAACATCAATTTTATCTTTTATGTCTTTTTTTCAACAAAAGAAAAGGTAGAATATTTCCATATCGATTGTTGTGTTTGACATGACAAAAAGCAAAAGTATTTCTTCATCCACCAAAAAAAAATGGGAAACCTGTTTCACATCATCGATGATAAACACACAGCGTTTGAAATGATAACACAGTCGAGTCAAAGTCCACTAAGAAATCAAAGTCCTTAAAGCAAACTCAAGTGGAGTAATGTATGTACAAGTCGAGTATGTATATATAACACAGTTTTTAAGATTCGTACAATTGTGGAGTAATTTCCAATTTTCTTACACCGTAAGCATCATTTTGAATATATGCATCAATGTTTTGGCACGGTGTTTAGCAAGATCGTGCCTTCAGTCGCCTACGAGTATCTGAATATTAGAATATTACAACCGATTTTATTTATTTATTTATTAATGATGTTATTAATTCAAGGGAAACATGGACATTTATTGTTCTAACAATAAGGGAAACATGGACATTAAATTGTCCAATGAATTATCAATTCCAAAACCCAAAACCAACTATATTTAAATGTAATTATTTTTTTAAACAAAAATGAAATGGAACAAGCAAGTTCTAATTCACCAATTTAAAGTTAGAGCTAATGTTTAAATGAAGTTGACATAATTCTAGGTTTTAATAGGATGGAAGAATTGGGTGCTTTCACTTTGAATTTAAAACACAAATATTTAACATTCTCTTATAATAGAAAGATAATACAATTATAGGATTTAGAGTAAAATCATCCACATAAATTTCTCCATAAATAGACAGATAATATGCAAAATGTATCAAACATAATTATAAATATTTGGAAGGAAAAATAAGAAATTTAAACAAAATTCTTGTTAACAAAGATAAATAAATTATTCAAGCTCAATTGAAATTAGACTGCGAAGATATAGATGTCTACCAATTTCAACAATAAATAAAAGAGCTTCAACAACATAATAACACCATAAAAATGACTCATAAGGAAGAGACTAAAAATATTAGTAACGATCTATCTATTAGTAAAAATATTAGTAAAAATATATTAGTAGTCAAGTAGGGCTTCTCTAAACCTTGGATGCAAATCCTCATTGTATCTATTTTAAAAATGGAGATAAAAACAATCCGTCTAATTATATGACCATTATGATTTACCCTATTTTAGTCAAGGTATATGGAATTATTTTGGAAAAGAAGATTAACATATGGCTAGAAAGCCACAAAAAAAGAGATAAATGATAGGCTAGATTTAGGAGCTATCATTCAACCATGGAACACCTTGTTACACTTAAAATAATAGTGGATGAGTGCCACAATAATAAAACCAATCTCCTTTGTTGTTGATACAATGCTTAGGATGAACCTTTGTAATAGGTTAAAAGAGATAAAAATTATTTTTGAGTTGAGAGATATTGCAATATGTTTGCATGGGATTGTTATTGCCAAGTTTAGGACCACTGAGGGTTGGTTGGAAGAAATTAACTATAATATAGGAGTCAAGAAAGGTTGTCCCCTATCCCCTACCCTTTTTGGCATACGTTGACAAGTTAGGAGATTATTTGGAAGAAGCAGGTTACGCCATCCCTACTCTCATTGGTACAATCATCATCATTCTTCTTTTTTCCAAAAAGGAGTCCCTATGATCTCGGAAAGAAACTAAGAATCCTCAAGGATTTCTGTTCTAGTACATGTATGACTGTTAACATTGAAAAAATGAAGGTTACGATAATTAAATCCAAAAAGATCAATTACAATACTTTCATATATGACAACAACAACTTGGAGGAAGTGTCTCCATACACATATCTCATAATTAATACTCATCACAAGCTCAAGAACTATAGAATTGAGAAAATGGTAAATGGAGGGTGGAAAGATTATTATGGGCTTGAAAACAATTGCAAATTAACAAAACTTTGCATTTGGGATAAGAAAAAACTCCTCTTTGAGACTCTTGTCACTCTTGTTATCTTATATGGATGTGAAGTTTGGAGATGTAGTATCACTAGAGAATTGTGGAGAAAGATAGAGAAGATCCAAAGGAATTTTATAACTTATAATCTAAAAATTAAAGGCAATACACCCTATCATATCATCCTCATAGAATCTTGCCTTTCCCCTATTGAGACAATGGCCATGACTAGGTACCTAATGTACAAGAACAAGATAAACAAGATGGAAGACATGAGGTTTCTCACAATTGCTTAAAAATCTAGCCAAAACCACCTACAGTTCAAGTAGCAATGGCATAAAGATGCCAATTCTTGGCTAAATCAATGGGGGATAAAGGAAGAGATCATTCTGCAGAATAATGATAATATTAAAAACATTGCTACATCTAAAATTAAGGAGAAATTTTGGTGCAATAAAGAATTAGAGGATAAAATAAAATTAAGATACTATAAGGAGGTGATCAACTCTAATCTATAATATTAAAATCATTTCTTTGTTTTGACTAATGTATAGAAGAAGATCTTAGCAGAGAAGAGGGTTGGAGAGCTCTGCGGAAACCCTAGCAAAAATTATGTCCTGTATGTGTCATTCCCCCTGGCAGATGAAACTGTCGCACCAAGGTAGTCGCGTTGCACCAGCTCAACGTCACTAATTGCACAAGATGAACCCAGAAAGGGGGGGGGCAACCCCCCTCTTACCGGAATGTAGCTGTCAATGATAGAGAAGGATTGTGGGCTAAGAGGCATGCCTTTGAGTCACCGCCTCACTTGCGGGATCAACTCTGTATACATACCGCCGCCATAGCACGCACCAAAAAATTACAATTTCAAATAAATAAATAAATCACAATGAAACTTTACATCATAAAAAAGAATGAAATTCAATGGAAAAATTAAGTTTGTATACTTATTAACTTACTCCAAAATAAATATTAAAAAAATCTTACCTTATGGAGTGTCACCCACAAAAACAAATAGATTCCTCCAAGAAGCAATTTATGGATTTAAATTATTATGCAATGATATGTATATATATATTCTTCCCTCACCTCATCATTCAATAGCTAAATTTTAATTCATTCAAATTCAAATTTTGCTATTTTGTGTTAAGGCTCTTGATGATCAATAATAAAAGAATAAGGCTAAATGCTCTAGAATATAAGCTTTTCCATTTTTTCATCATCGAATCTGACCATGCAATCTTTGCCAAAATGATAATTTTGGATTGATAAAATTATAATTTTTAATGTAGAAATAGATTCAATGCACTCGAACACCCTTGTTGCAACCAGATTGTGCAATGTTAACATCTAATATCTGCGATTCCATGAATCCAAAATGATTATATCCATATTTCAAATTAAATAATCGATTTCCCTTCATGTTATTTTCATTGATTGAAAAAGGACAAATTCCACATTTAAGAAGAATAAATTAGTGGTATATACAAAAAAACAAAGATAAAGTTTTATTCAAACTCAAGTGGATTGCTTGGAATTCTTGCCTTTTTAAAATGCACAAAAGTGTCAACTTCATTGTGAAAAGTTTCATAATGCGTGTAATTACATTGCAAGGCATTTATATTGTGAATAATGAATTGATGAGATTCGTGTATTCAACGAATGAAAATATGTCATCTCCCATCCATTTTGTTACTCTATTTTCCATTTTCCATGAGTATTTGCAACACTCCTTCTAATGTGACATTGAGGTGTTATTAATTGAACAACTAATCTACAGACTAAATTCCGTGCATTTATTTCAAATTTTTGCATATAAAAATCTAAGTTCTTTGCAAAAAATTATGATTCCTTCCTAAAAACATAATTTAATTCAAAATTGAAGGATAAATTCAACAATTAAATTGAAACAACTTAACTAATGTAAACAACTAATTACTAGTAAAACACCTACAACATTATCTAATCTAGCAGTCCATCCTTGTAGTGGTCCTCAAGAAATCCAACTCCTTAGCTTGCTAGCAGTTTACTAGTTTCGTCATGTATTGCCCCATGGGGACTTCACCTTGTTGACCAATAACTTATCACATTCATTCATAAAGGGGGTTTTAAAATTATGAAAAATAAAATCAATATATTGTAGGTATTCGGGGGGATTCAAGGTACAAGGGGGTTTATAGGTATTGGGGTATCTAGTAAAAATCAGATTTTTATTATTATTGGAAAGATGTAATGGGAGGGGGGATCCAAGAAAAGGATTTTGGGAGGCATTTATTAATATCTAGTGAAATTAAGGGTATTCTTTAATAT
>SNQJ01S0016296.1:0-21037 GCA_010110895.2 Picea sitchensis | reverse complement strand
TCTCCAGGGCACACTTTGATTAGTGTAGGAGGAATGGCCCATGGTGGGGAATGGACGAGGCTCAACAATCAGGGATAGACATTCCTTAGTGTTGTACATTCTCTCTAGGGCGCACTTTGATTAGTGTAAGAGGAATGGCCCAAGGTGGGGAATGGTCCAGGACATTGATTCCTTATGGTTTATACATTCTCTACAAGGTGCACTTTGATTAGTGTAGGAGGAATGGCCTAGGGTGGGGAATGGTCCAAACATTCCTTAGGGTTTATACATTCTGTCCAGGGTGCACTTTGACGAGTGTAGGAAGAATGACCCAAGGTGAGGAATGGTCCAGGCTCAGAAATCAGAAATAATCCTTCTTCCTTGTTTGAGAAGAATGGGGCAGATAGCCCATTGTCGATATTCTATACTGAGGGCAGATATTCTTTCATATCTCACAGACGTGAGTGAAAGACTGGCCCAGATGATTCAGTTTTTATCATAACATAAACTGCTAATTTTTTTTTCACTCACACCCTTGCACAAAAATAAAATTTCACACGCCAAAAAGGTCTCCAAAGATCACTTGCGTTAATGTATTCTCTCCTCCCTTCACGCATAAAAAATTTAGGAGGATCAGAAAGAATAAAGTGTTGCAAAGAACCTTTCAAAGTGTTAGTTTTTTATCTTGGGAGGTACTCTACATGTGTGTCTTGTATGCGGAAGTTACCTTGTACCTACACTGGTAGACACTTGACTTTGTAATGGGTTTTTATAAAGTTGTGATAAAGTGGTTATTTTATGTAAGGGAATTTTTAATAAAGTGTACCTTCTAATATTAAAGTGACTTTATCTCATAAAGTGCACTTATGTTATAAAGTGAAAATGTACTTTAATAGTTTAAAGTGATTTATTTTGGTAGGAATGATTCATGATCCTTGATCTTTTAAAGGCAAGATTAAATCTTGGCCATTAGATCTAGGGTTGGGGAAGGTGAAGAGCCACTTTCAGATTATAAGAAAATGCATTGGGTAGTGTGCAAGACACATTGAGGAAGAGTTAGAGATAGATTTTTTAGAAGAGTTGTAGAGATGAAAGAGGGCAACAAGAAGGGTGCATTTCCCAAGAGAGATTGGGCACAAATCCTAAGAGATATTTCTATGTGAGGGTGTTGTAACTTGCAACTGTTAGAGAGGCCATACTGTGTGGATCTGTAAAGTTTGTACAACAGGCTGGGAGGGAACAAATTTCGAGGCATCTTGCTATAGTCAAATCAAGGTAGCTTTTTCATTGTTTTTTGTTGTTGAAGATGAAAATTTTTGTTGTCGTTCGTAGAACTGTTATTTGGCACATATTTTGAGGTGTTGTAAGAGGGAAAATCCGTACAATAGTATGGATTTTGTGGGAATAGAAATCGAGGAAAAAATTCAGGACTCTTGGGTACTGTAAGTTATTTCTCTTGGTTGTAAATGTATTGCTGCTGCTGATATATATTTCCTTAAGCTAATAAAATCTCTCTCTCTCTCATTGGGTTTCCCTACATTGGGGTTTTCCCTGGCATTACCTATTTCTGATTTTTTCTAAGATTAATGGTTGTTGTTCATTGTGTTTATTCCGCTGCAAAATTTGTTAGCAATGTGTATTTATGCTTATGGTAACTTCTAAATGTGGGTTTAAAGATTTAAGAGTTCATAGAAGACAATTATCTCTAGGTAACTAAGTGTATGACACAATTTAGTCTTGTTGATTTTGTCATTAAATTTCTACATGGTATCGGAGATTGGGCTCTGAGTGAAAGTGAGCAGTGAGATATTTGGGCAAGTTTGAAAGGGAGGAAATCTATTGTTTGTTTTCCTTTGAATAATGTTAGGGAATATGGCTTTATGCATTATATTTGAGGATCAGTTGGATGGAATTTCCAACTGTTTGCAGTGGAAGGTCCGGATGTCAGTTGTTCTCAAGGAGAACAGTATTTGGAACTATGTCAGTTTTGTTGTTGTGGCTCCCACAACAAATCCTGTTTCTTTGGATTTGCATGAGGTAAAGGAGGCCAAATCTCATAGGATTATTCTGGATGGGGTGAAGGACCACCTTATTCCACATTTGGATGAGAAGAAGACATCCCAAGAGATGTGGGATGCACTTAAGAATTTATTCGAGGCAATGAATGAAAACAAGAAGATGGCCTTGAAGGATAAACAACATGATACCATTACGGGCAAGGGGGATAGTGTGTCTTCTTATCTTACTCGATTATCTCAAGTGAAATATGAGCTGGCTGCAGTTGGCGAGGTCATATCAGATTCATAGTTGGTGAAGATAGCCTTGAAAGGCTTCACCAGGGAAAGGGAAGTCTTCGTGAAGTGTGTGGTGGGTCGTGAGCATATTCTATATTGGAGAAGACTGTGGGATTTTTTCACTCAGGAGGATATCCAGGAAGGATCTCAAAGAAGTGGATAGAAGACAGATGGAGATGATGAATATGTTTCTCTTGCTGCAAAGAGAAAGAAGAAAGCATATTCCAGGAGGGAGTTGAGTAGAGTTAGATGTTATTGTTGTAACCAGTTGGGCACCTTGCTTCTTAGTGGCCTTGTAATAAGAAGAAGACGAAGGAACATGAGGGGCCTGAGACAACTTCTACAAAAACCATGGAGGAATTTTCTTCCAAGTTCGATAATGAATTTTCTTCCAAGTTCGATAATGAATTTTCTTTGGTTACTCTAGTATCCAGTGTCGGTAGTGGAGGATTTGGGGGTGATTTCAGAGGGATTGTTGATCGTGGAGCCTCTTGTCACATGACGAGAATCTGGCGAGTATTCCTTATTATCACAGAGACACGTCCTGACATTTATTTATCTACAGGGAGGGAGTCGAACTGATGGAGCCACAACTAATTGGTGATCGGGTGGATAGGTTGTACATGTTGCGAGGACAACCTTCAGGTTATGATTCAACATTGGATGAGGAGTATGAGCCTCCGGAGACTGAAGTGGGCCTAATGATTCATTCTTGCATTCCAAGAGAAGAGACTAAAAGCATAAGCATTGTTTATGGAATGATAAACAATGTTTATGCTTATGGTTTTACTAGTATTATCAAAACCACAAAACATGTAACTAAAATCATAAGCATTGTTTATGGAACCATGAACATGTTTATGCTTATGGTTTTACTGGTAAATTTTTTGCTAAATTTAGTTTTTAGTATTGAGATATATTTTGAAATAAAATATTCATATTTTTCAAAAAACACTAATTTAATAATAATAATAAAAATATCATCTTGTCTTTCATTAGAAAATTTTGTTAAATTTAATTTTTTATATTAAAATATATATTTTAAAGTTGAATATCAATTTTGGCAACCAATTGAAAATGATGATGATTGTATAATCATTTAATTTGAATTTAAAAAACTTATTTCTAATAATTATATAGAATTGTTTGTTAAAACTTAAATTCTAATTATTTAAATAGACTTTTAAACATGTGCAAATTAAATATAACATTGCACTTTTAAATGTTTCTATGAATATTTGTGCATTTATTTTGAATGCTTCAAGAGAATAAGTGAGCAGTTCCATGAATGTAAATAATAATTTTGGTTCCACCCAAATTGTTCAAATAACTTCTTACGGAACTAGTGGGTGTGGTGGAAGTGCAAAAAATTAGCAAAACCACAATGTATGGTGGTGGAAGCATCAATGTTTCTTAAGTTCGTAGAGACATGCATATCATTCAAGGAATTATGAACAATGGGGATTGTTCTGTAAGTAGTGTGTATGGAACTAATGAAGATGGTGGAAACACGAGCAATTATTTAAATCATGACATGTGTGAATGGAACCAAGATCACAATGCTTTAGTTCACAGAACTGTGGGTGTTGTTCAAGGAAAAATGAACAATGCCTATGGAAATGTGAGCAATGCATATGTTACCATGTGCATGATTATGAGCATGGTGAACACTACCATTGAAAATGTGAGCATTATTTGTGGAACTAGTGGTAATTGTTGAACCAAAAACAATTATTGGAACTGCGTTATACATGAGTGAAACTGAGAGTATTCCTTATGTTTCCATGTGATTCGTTTAAGGAATTATGAAAAATGCTAGTGGAACCATGGGAATTATTTATAGAAATGATTGGGATGGTGGATACCTAAGTAGTTATGGAAACGTTGATATATGTGGGTTGAACTAAGAACATTTTTTAAGTTCATGAAATGATGTGCATATTTCATGGAACTCTGAACAATCTTGATAGAACCATGACAATTATTTAAGAAACTAGTGGAGATGGTGGAACCATCATATAGATGCCAATGTAGATACTTTCCATACTAAATTTAAATATAGACCTATAGTAGCATGATGAAAGCAATTTAACTTTCAAATGCTTCCAACCAAGAAAAAATAAATCAATTGGAAAACTAGCTCAAGGAAATTAGAGACGTAAAAAGACAAAAACATATCCTCAAGACAATTCTTAAGGTAGAAGAATTTCTAACCTTCTAAAAAGTAGAAGCAACATCAGGAGGAAATCTTTTGGAGAAATTGCAAGAATGGTTGAATTTATGCTACCTAGTGCAGGTAGACAATGGCCTGGATTATGAATAGATGCACAATTCAAAGGAATCTTAATATTCTTGTTGGAAAAACTCTCAAGAAAAACTAGAAATGAATTTGGTTTATTGTGAGAAGGAGGGACAAAGCCCCTATCAAAAGAACAAATAAGAAACTTAGCTACACTTATAAATA
This sequence comes from Picea sitchensis, assembly GCA_010110895.2. NCBI lineage: Eukaryota > Viridiplantae > Streptophyta > Pinopsida > Pinales > Pinaceae > Picea > Picea sitchensis. Next base: position 16,300 of record SNQJ01S0016296.1, on the reverse strand, counting down.
TAATTGTGCTATCCTTTGGTTTACGGAAGCAGGTTACCAAGGAAAGTGACATGAAAATGTTGTTAGGGATGGAATTAGTGAGTTTAAAAGGATTTAATGAATTCATGATGGATTATGAAAAAATGTCTTAAACAATAAATCATGTAGATGATAATGCCATCAAGCTAAATATCATAACAATAACTCTTTATCCAATTCTTGATAAAGTACATATATCGTGCTTGTAAATAGAAATTAGATACTGCTAATTTAGCCTTTGCAAATGTAGCTGAAATGATAAGAATTTGCATAGAAGATTTATGTATGGATAGAAGGTCCATAAAAAAGATGATAAAGAACAAAGTTGATTTGAAAGATTGGTAATTTTTTTCATAAATCAATATAACAAGTTAGAAAAAAGGAAAGAAACACTTCTAAAATAAAATGAGATATTGACTTAAGAGTCTCACGATAGATAGATGAATCCATGAAAGAATTATTAGAAGAAAAGACATTTCCAAAGAAAACGTTTGATAATAAATACCAACAAGGAAATGATTATTATCTCTATGGAGGGCCAATAAATTTTTCAAAAGATTGTTCCCCAAAAAAAATCTAAACTTGAGTCCCTTTATGGCGCAGTTGAAGATTTCAATGAAAATTGGGACTATATATGATCATATGTTGAAACATTTGCTTCTTAAGTCAAATTTACAAGTTAAACTCTTATGAAGTCAAAGCTTAGGTATTCATAGAGAAAGCCAAAAGAAAGAAATAGAATGATTTATCAAAAATAGATGAAGAAGTAAACACAAGAATAAAAAACTCCAAATAGAGAAAAACATAAGATTTTTTGCAAGAAACAATAAAAACAACTAAAGTAGGAGTAGGCCAAACAATAGAAAAAGATACAAGCCTTGTACACGATACCACTTTGGTTTGGTCTGCTCCTATTCTAGTTGTTATGTGTATATTTATGTGTGGTGTGTGTACACAATCATTAACAATACTTTCATCTTGTTATCAATACTATTTCCGCCACCACATGAATTATTGGAGAGAGAGTAGACTATTTCCGCCACTACACTAATTATTACAGAGAAAGTAGACGATTGTTGCCACTACACTAATTATTACAAAGATAGTAAATTATTTCCGCCACTACACTAATTATTGCAGAGAGAGTAACCCAATACATATGAAACCAGATATAATTTAGATGTATAATATAACATACCATTAATTATAAACTAAATTGGAATACAAAAGAGATTGATTAAAAAGACAAAATCAACCATAATAATAAAATTTAAAATAAAATAATAATACAATATATACTAATATAGATATATTTTATCGCCGGATGGGGTGTCTAGTAGCATGAAATCTCAAATGTTAGCGATGGATCATGTTCTAGACATCCTGGCCATGGACATGCCACCTCCACCATCATCCTCAAGATCTTCGTTCGACTGTCCTCAACAGGTTATGGACTTGAAAGTACCCAACACCATTATGGAATTGAATGTGTCTATACTGGCCATGAAACTCCAGACTATTCACATGAGGGAGAAGGAGATCACTCTTTCTCTCAACAGGGTTCGCATTAATATGAGAATAATGTCGATGAATGCTCTGTTGCAATATATGATTCTAAGTATCATCATGGCTAGTCGTCTGCACCTTGAGGAATTCATATCCATGAGAGCACCCATCAAAATATTCCTTGAGGGTGATGAAAATCTTGGTAAGTGCATTAATAACATAGAGGAGCCTATGATCTTAATTGCATCTCTGATATTATTATGGACCTTCTCCTTACATTTCTTCTTGTTCATATCCCCCCTACCTGTAGGCCTGTAACTCCCTCTACTCCGTACATCATTCTAATGGCTCCTCACTGTTGTAAGCCTCTCCATTTGAATGATGGAAATTCAACGAAAGATCCATCTCGTGCAACAAGAGAAACAATAGATATTGTCAGTTACCATGAAACCCATGTTCCTAAGGAAGACAAAGTTTCCATGTCGGCCCTGGAATATGAGGTTCGCCTTGTTCATGAATTTAAAAAAGACTCAGAGGTTGACTTACAAGTGGGAAGCATGATCCCAGATATGGGATGCATGAGGACCCAAAAATCTAAGTTATTTGAGACACTTGAACTCTACTGGCATGTCAAGACAATGGTAGCTCTAGACATACTACCAAAATACAAAGATTTTTGTCAGCTCAAAAGATGAATGGAGATGTTGGACATACACATGGAATAGATGTCCAAAGTCAACACTTGGTTGGCTCGAAAACACGAAGGTGTATTCCAGCCACCCACTTCTCGTCCTAGGGCTATGACTGTTGGTTCTGGAGCTGCAAATATTGGTCCTCATGGTGGTATTTCTGAAGATGGTGTTGGTCCTAGCAAGTCCTCTGCTATGGAACCTGAGGTTCCAAACAATTTCTAGAACATTTTCTTATGGTTAATTCAGTTTTTTCCTATGTTTTTTATAGTTTCTAGATATGGCCATAGCCATACTAGAAATTTCAATTTTATCTTTCAGTTTCTAAGCATAACCGTGACAGACATGGTTTACATGGTTTCCCCTGTCGGCTAGGTCTTTTTTCCAAATGACCTTGAAAGATTGTCATCGTATTTTAGCTCCAAGAACTTGATGATTTCTAGACTATCGAGACCGTGAATATTAATATAGTTTTTTACTTTAAAGAATAATATAAATATATTTTTATCTTAATCTTTTTAATACTTTATTTTAATCTTAATATTTTTTAATGTTGATGAATTTATTTTATGTTGATGAATTTATGAATTTCAAAGTGTATGAATTCTATGAATTTATGAATTTCAAAGTGTATGCTCTGGTGGCAAGGTATACCTCCATCAGAGCTATCATATCTCTTGTCGCTTCCATGGGATGTAATCTACACTAGATGGATGTAAAGACAGCCTTCCTCAATGGAGCTATTGAAGAAGAAGAGTATATTGAACAACCTCAAGGATTTGAGGTACATTCCAGAGACACTCACGTTTGCATATTGAATAAATATCTATATGGACTCAAGCAAGCTCCAAGGGATTGGTACGCCAGAATGGACAACTATCTAACAAGACTTGGTTTCTCCAAAAGTCATGCAGATCCAAACCTTTATTACAAAGTCGTGGATAACACACTTGTGATTCTACTATTATATGTTGATGATCTATTCATAACAGGTGAAGAATTTCTAATTATCCAGTGCAATAAGGAATTAGCCTCTGAATTTGATATGAAAGATCTAGGTCTCATGCATTATTACTTGGGACTAGAAGTATGGAAAAAGCATGCTGAAGTATTCCTTGGACAAGGAAAGTATGAAATAAAGATCCTTCAAAATTTTGGAATGATGGAATGTAAGACCATGAACACTCCTATGAATGGGGATATAAGAAAATTGAATGTCCCAGATTCTGATCCAGTAGATCCATCTCTATATCGACAACTAATTGGATCATTGATGTATTTGGTAAATACTCGACCAAATATTTTCTTTGTTCTAAATACATTAAGCCAGTTCAAGGTGGAACCTAGACAAGAGCATTGGATATATTCAAAGCATGCCCTAAGATATATTCGTGGGACAATAAACTATGGCTTGAAATATACCACATCTAGTGATATCTGACTTCATGGATTCACAGACTCTGATTGGGAAGGAAGTGCAGAAGACAGAAAGAGTACTTCATGTATGTGTTTCAGCTTGGGCTCCACTATGATATCTTGGGGCAACAGGAAACAAAAATCTGTCGCACTCAGTACAACAAAAGCAGATTAGATGATAGCTTGTGAATCATGCACAAAAGCAGTCTGGCTAAAGAAGTTAATCACCAATTTATTTGATCAGACTCCAGAATTGACCATAATATATTGTGATAATCAGAGTTGTATAAGATTATCAAAACATCCAGTGTTTCATGAAAGGTCGAAGCACATTGAGATCAAGTACTACTTTATTCGAGATAATGTCCAGGAAGGAGAGGTAAAGCTCGAGTATATCCCCAAAGATGAGAAGACAACATATATCCTGACAAAACCTCTATCCAGAATCAAGTTTGCATATTTTCGAGAGAAGATGGGGATCGTGGAGATAACTCCCTTAGCTGAAAGGGAAGATTCTCCAAACTAGGAGAAGGTACGAAAAAATATTCTTGAAAAACATTTATTTTTGTGATTTAAATAACTCTCTAGTTAGGAGGGAGCACTGAAAATATTATTTATCTTTGTAATTGAAAAATAGTCCAGATTGGACAGATTCTTTCCTGTTCGGAAAGTGGATTGAGATTTCTGATGGACAGTTACTTCCCATTCTGGTTAACATGGGAGGCAGTCTGATTGCTGATGTATCATACACAACGACTTCCCATTGTGGCTAACATGGGGAGTGGTTTAGCGCAGTCTCTCTTCTTGAGGGTTACTCAAGAAGACTTGCTCGCCTCGTCGGACAACGATTTCTCATTGTGGTTAACATGAGGAATGGTCCATTTTGGAGGTTGATGCAGGACATTCTTTTCCTCTTATGGTTAACAGAGAAAATGGTCCGGACAAATATTCCTTAGGGTTACACATTCTCTCCAGGGCACACTTTGATTAGTGTAGGAGGAATGGCCCAGTGTGGGGAATGGTCCAGGCTCAACAATCAGGGACAAACATTCCTTAGTGTTGTACATTCTCTCCAGGGCGCACTTTGATTAGTGTAGGAGGAATGGCCCAAGGTGGGGAATGGTCCAGGACAGTGATTCATTAGGGTTTATACATTCTCTCCAGGGTGCACTTTGATTAGTGTAGGAGGAATGGCCCAGGGTGGGGAATGGTCCAAACATTCCTTAGGGTTTATACAATCTATCCAGGGTGCACTTTGACTAGTGTAGGAAGAATGACCTAGGTGAGGAATGGTCCAGGCTCAGAAATCAGAAATAATCCTTCTTCCTTGTTTGAGAAGAATGCGGAAGATAGCCCATTGTTGATATTCTATACTGAGGGCAGATATTCTTTCATATCTCACAGACATGAGTGAAATATTGGCTTAGATGATTCAGTTTTTATCATAACATTGTTTCTATGCAGGTTACTATTAGATGTTTGTTATGAAGAATATATGACAGTAGATGTAAACTACTGTGGTGGATATGTTCCACTATTTGTGAGGCATATATTCTTTCAGAACTCATAGATGTGAGTGAAAGATTTTCCCAGAGACGGCTTGTCTCCACACAGTAGAGATATACTACTGTGGCGGATTTGTTCCACTGTTTGTGACTATGTGTCACGGTTTGAGTATTTGCATACTACCTGAATAGACACAAGTGTGTTCTATCAATTGATATTGTACCAATTGTCATAGGAGATTATCCAGTTGGATAATAATGATGGTGCTCGTGTTGCTACTTGTTGAATGGTATGTTGTTCTCAAGACCATACCTCCCTAGCTAGGAGGGAGTGTTAATATTATGGTAGCTTCGGGAGGTATGAACCTCTATTGTGACCTATGACAAGATCAAAATACTCGAGAAGGAAGGAAGGAAATGAGGAAAACCCTAGACAGGTTGTTGGTTGCAGAAATATATTTAATATGAATCTATTAATACCCAGAAGGAGAAGTTGACCCCATTTAAATGGCCCAGACTACTATAAATACACGACACCATTTCTCATTATTATCATCTCAGTAGTTGCAGAGTGAACTGGATCTGCGCAGGTGTAGTTGCAGCTTGTGCGCAAGTTTCTGAGAAGGTGTGCGCTAGCCTCTCGGCGAGATTATCTGATCAGCTTGGGTTCTATTCTTGCTTGGTGCATTAGCCTCTCTTGGCTATTGGATTTCTACCAGGATTCTCTTCTCTGTCAAGCTCAAGGTGCTCGGAGGGTGGCTTCGGTCTATGGTTGGGTGACGAGGGTATCGTCAATGGTAAAACGGGCACAATCTTCTATATTCTAACAATAGATGGGATGAATAAGTGAAATATGGAAATGAGACTAAGTATGGTAGATTTTAGGAGAAGTGAAGTGGTTATGAGAGTATGAGAGAGAAAAAACAGAGAACATGAATTTCTCTATCAGTTAAAAATAGATATGTGAGTTTCCAAGAAGACTAAGTACCGAGAGAGAAACTAGTTGTATTGCACATGAAGAAATGCTCTTTTAAACGAAAAACGTCGATATCTTGAGCATACAGACTCGTATTTTGAATCTGTAAAATATGTGAGGAAAATCAAAATGAGGGATACACCATGAGATTATGATCTTTTAAAATTTTATTCTTCTTGTAATTATTTTTTTTTTTTCGAAGAGAGGAAAATCGAGGTTACTAAATTTTTAATCAACAAGGGTCACGATTGGAAATGGACAAAATAGACGACTTTTGGCATTATTGTTTACGGAGGAAATTGGAAGGAGTGAATTTTATTCGAATTATGCTGGTAAGAGGAAAATGACTGGACATGTTCATTGTTCGATGCATTAACTATGTGTAAGTAGAATATTATCATTATGCTTGTAAGCAATGGTGATATTTGAAGGTAGTCATAATTTCAATTTCAAGGACCTATTGACATGAAACATGTTATCACTTAAAGTCAATCACAAAGTTATATAAGTGATCAATGGAAGAGTCATAAAAATTTTAAACAAAGTTATATGTTCATGGAATTAACATGCCACCTTCAACATAACAAAAAAACTATACATAGTTTTTTTTTTTTCCATTTGTGTGCCTGAAGGAAACCCGATTTAGCATGATCCACACATGCTAGTGTGATTGTTCACTCAAAATTCACATGAACGAAAAGAAGTGTAGTTTCACCAAATTTTTGGTGCATTGATGATAAAAAATCCCATAAAATATTACTCCTAGTTTAAGGACCAAGAGGCCTTGATCATATAACAATTGAAGACTGGTACAACCAATGGGTTTATGTATACTCAAGCATGGGAAGCCACACCCAAGTGGCCTACCATTTCCCATTGAAACTAGTTTTCATCAAGCTTGTTGGAGGCCCATAAATCTAATCCATTAGCATGAAAAATAATATGATTAGTCTAAGTAATGTTATGTTGGTTGCATGAGTATTGAGAATCCTCTTTTATCACGAACTCATCGATACTTTCATAACCATTGTTGCTTAATGTTTTGAATCTCTCATCTATTGAGATATTTTGTACACCTCTTTTCACCATTTAATTATTGAGAGAGAAAGGTTCTTGAAGGGAAAATAAAGACCCATCCCAAAGAGGAAGAAGGGATCTCATTTTCTCACCAAATTCCCTGTGGTGTTGTACTCAAAGTATTTCCATTGGTACAACATATCTCACGTCTTTTACCCTTTCTCTTCAAGTTCATGCTAGTATTTCCTTATTTCGTTTATATTATTTATTTTTTGATGCTCCTCTCACACTTACAATTAACTGTTGTGATAATCAAAACTACGCTAACACAAAAATTTCCTTTCTTACACATCCAAGTGGCTAAAAGGAATAAATCTATATTAGTAACTCCACAATGTTCTTACTATGATTTCTTCCCTTTTAGGTTTCAATATCTCTTTATTTCACTTTTTCTGTTTTGTAGGTCACCAAACTGGCCTCCTTGAGCATTTAAACTGAGCATTCACCTATATGTACACTCTTCCGCTCGCACTCTCTTGAGTGATCTTGGGGAACCATAAAGGAGTGTCTAATTTTTTTACATCTCCCTTAGAACAGACAACATATGAAGTAAATTGAAGTGGCAATAAGAACCCTATAATGTGCACATATTCTCTTTAGTATTTTCTTAGTTTATTAAAAAGAATCACACAAATTAACTAGCTGAGGCAAAAGCACATGTGTACCTCATAGTTATTTTTTAAAAAGTAAACATACTAGGGTGATAAAGATTTGTATGGACCCTTAATTTCCATATCATTGTACAACCTAGGATAGTTTCATTTTTTGCAAACAAACACATAGTAAGTTAAAATATTGGTAGGGACCCCACATGTCCACATCTCTTACAAACCAAGTCTAGTTTTCCAATTTAGCAAGGATTGCACAAAAATTAAGTGGTTAATAAAAAAGAAGATTAAAGGACCACATGACGTCCACCTACTACAACTTCAAACATAAACTGCTAATTTTTTTTTTCACTCACACCCTTGGACAAAAATAAAATTTGACACGCCAAAAAGGTCTCCAAAGATCACTTGCGTTAATGTATTCTCTCCTCCCTTCACGCATAAAAAATTTAGGAGGATCAGAAAGAATAAAGTGTTGCAAAGAACCTTTCAAAGTGTTAGGTTTTTATCTCGGGAGGTACTCTGCATGTGTGTCTTGTATGCGGAAAATACCTTGTACCTACACTGGTAGACACTTGACTTTGTAATGGGTTTTTATAAAGTTGTGATAAAGTGGTTATTTTATGTAAGGGAATTTTTAATAAAGTGTACCTTCGAATATTAAAGTGACTTTATCTCATAAAGTGCACTTATGTTATAAAGTGAAAATGTACTTTAATATTTTAAAGTGATTTATTTTGGAAGGAATGATTCATGATCCTTGATCTTGTAAAGACAAGATTAGATCTTGGCCATTAGATCTAGGGTTGGGGAAGGTGAAGAGCCACTTTCAAATTATAAGAGAATGCATTGGATAGTGTCCAAGACACATTGAGGAAGAGTTAGAGATAGATTTTTGAGAAGAGCTATAGAGATGAAAGAGGGCAACAAGAAGGGTTCATTTCGCAAGAGAGATTGGGGACAAATCCTAAGAGATATTTCTATGTGAGGGTGTTGTAACTTGCAACTATTAGAGAGGCCATACTGTGTGGATCCCTAAAGTTCCTACAACCGGCTGGGAGGGAACAAATTTCGAGGCATCTTTCTATAGTCAAATCGAGGTAGATTTTTCATTGTTTTCTGTTGTTGAAGAAGGAAATTTATGTTGTCGTCCGTACAACTGTTATTTGGCACATATTTTGAGGTGCTGTAAGAGGGAAAATCCGTACAATAGTATGGATTTTGTGGGAATAGAAATCGAGAAAAAAATTCAGGACTCTTGGGTACTGTAAGTTATTTCTCTTGGTTGTAAATATATTGTTGTTGCTGATATATATTTCCTTAAGCTAATAAAATCGCTCTCTCTCTCTCATTGGGTTTCCCTACATTGGGGTTTTCCCTGGCATTGCCTATTTCTGATTTTTTCTAAGATTAATGGTTGTTGTTCATTGTGTTTATTCCGCTGCAAAATTTGTTAGCAATGTGTATTTATGCTTATGGTAACTTCTAAATGTGGGTTTAAATATTTCAGAGTTCATAGAAGACAATTATCTCTAGGTAACTAAGTGTATGACATAATTTAGTCTTGTTGATTTTGTCATTAAATTTCTACATGGTATCGGAGATTGGGCTCTGAGTGAAAGTGAGCAGTGAGATATTTGGGAAAGTTTGAAAGGGGGGAAATCTATTGTTTGTTTTCATTTGAATAATGTCAGGGAATATGGCTGGATGCATTATATTTGAGGATCGGTTGGATGGAATTTCCAACTATTTGCAGTGGAAGGTGCGGATGTTAGTTGTTCTCAAGGAGAACAATATTTGGAACTATGTCAGTTCTGTTGTTGTGGCTCCCACAACAGATCCTGTTTCTTTGGATTTGCATGAGGTAAAGGAGGCCAAAGCTCAGAGTATTATTCTTTATGGGGTGAAGGACCACCTTATTCCACATTTGGATGAGAAGAAGACATCCCAAGAGATGTGGGATGCACTTAAGAATTTATTTGAGGCAATGAATGAAAACCAGAAGATGGCCTTGAAGGATAAACAACATGATACCATTACGGGCAAGGGGGATAGTGTTTCTTCTTATCTTACTCTATTATCTCAAGTGAAATATGAGTTGGCTGCAGTTGGCGAGGTCATATCAGATTCATAAATGGTGAGGATAGCCTTGAAAGGCTTCACCAGGGAAAGGGAAGTCTTCGTGAAGTGTGTGGTGGGTCGTGAGCATATTCTATATTGGAGCAGACTGTGGGATGTTTTCACTCAGGAGGATATCCAGGAAGGATCTCAAAGAAGTGGACAGAAGATAGATGGAGATGATGAAGATTTTTCTCTTGCTGCAAAGAGAAAGAAGAAAGGATATTCTGGGAGGGAGTTGAGTAGAGTTAGATGTTATTGTTGCAATGAGTTGGGCACCTTGCTTATTAGTGGCCTTAGAATAAGAAGTAGAGGAAGGAACATGAGGGGCCTGAGATAGCTGCTACAACAACCATGGAGGATTTCTCTTCCAAGTTCGATGATGAATTTTCTTTGGTTACTCTAGTATCCGGTATTGGTAGTGGAGGATTTGGGGGTGATTTCAGATGGATTGTTGACCGTGGAGCCTCTTGTCACATGATGAGAATATGGCAAGTATTCCTTATTATCACAGAGACAGGTCCTGACAGAATGGTGGAGAGTGAGGGTAGTATGGCAGAAGATGTACATGCATTTGGAAGGGTTAGATTCTGACTCAAGTATGGAGGATTCCTAGATCTTGATGGATTTCTCTTTGTTCCGCGTCTAAGGGCTAAATTTCTCTTAGTCTTAGCCTTGGAGGATTTTGGAAATTTTACATTGTTAAAGAGGGGACATGTATTTATCTACAGGGAGGGAGTGGAACCGGTGGAGCCACAACTAATTTGTGATCGGGTGGATAGGTTGTACATGTTGCGAGGACAACCTTCAGGTTATGATTCAACATCGGATGAGGAGTATGAGGCTCCTGAGACTGCAGTGGGCCCAATGATTCAATCTTGCATTCCGAGAGAAGAGACTAAAATCATAAGCAGTGTTTATGGAATGAAAAACAATGTTTATGCTTATGGTTTTACTAGTATTATCAAAACCACAAAACATGTAACTAAAATCATAAGCATTGTTTATGGAAGCATGAACTTGTTTATGCTTATGGTTTTATTGGTAATTTTTTTTGTTAAATTTAGTTTTTAGTATTGAGATATATTTTGAAATAAAATATTCATATTTTTCAAAAAAAATTAATTTAATAATAATAATAATAATAATAATATCATCTTGTCTTTCATTAGAAAATTTTGTTAAATTTAATTTTTTGTATTAAAATATATATTTTAAAGTTCAATATCAATTTTGGCAACCAATTGAAAATGATGATGATTGTATAATCATTTAATTTGAATTTAAAAAACTTATTTCTAATCATTATATAGAATTGTTTTTTAAAACTTAAATTTTAATTATTTAAATAGACTTTTAAGCATGTGCAAATTAAATATAACATTGTACTTTTAAATGTTTCTATGAATATTTGTGCATTTATTTTGAATGCTTCAAGAGAATAAGTGAGCCGTTCCATCAACATCATTCAAGATCATTCATGGTTTTTGAATAATGTGCATGGTTCCATGAATGTAAATAATGATTTTGGTTCCACCCACATTGTTCTAATAACTTCTTACGAAACTAGTGGGTGGGGTGGAAGTGCAAAAAATTAGCAAAACCACAATGTATGGTGGTGGAAGCATCAATGTTTCTTAAGTTCGTAGAGCCATGCATATCGTTCAAGGAATTATGAACAATGGGGATGGTTCTGTAAGTAGTGTGTATGGAACTAATGAAGATGGTGGAAACACGAGCAATTATTGAAATCATGACATGTGTGAATGGAACCAAGATCACAATGCTTTAGTTCACAGAACTGTGGGTGTTGTTCAAGGAAAAATGAACAATGCCTATGGAAATGTGAGCAATGCATATGTTACCATGTGCATGATTATGAGCATGGTGAACACTACCATTGAAAATGTGAGCATTATTTGTGGAACTAGTGGTAATGGTGGAACCAAAAACAATTATTGGAACTGCGTTATACATGAGTGAAACTGAGAGTATTCCTTATGTTTCCATGCAATTCGTTTAAGGAATTATGAAAAATGCTAGTGGAACCATGAGAATTATCTATAGAAATGATTGGGATAGTGGATACCTAAGTAGTTATGGAAACCTTGATATATGTGGGTTGATCTAAGAACACTTTTTAAGTTCATGAAATGATGTGTATATTTCATGGAACTCTGAACAATCTTGATAGAACCATGACAATTATTTAAGAAACTAGTGGAGATGGTGGAACCATCATATAGATGCCAATGTAGATACCTTCCATACTAAATTTAAATATAGACCTATAGTAGCATGATGAAAGAAGTTTAACTTTCAAATGTTTCCAACCAAGAAAAAATAAATCAATTGGAAACCTAGCTCAAGGAAATTAGAGACGTAAAAAGACAAAGACATATCCTTGAGACAATTCTTAAGGTAGAAGAATTTATAACCTTCTAAAAAGTAGAAAGCAACATCAGGAGGAAATCTTTTGGAGAAACCAGATAAAATTAAGTGCAAATCCCCCCCTCAATCTTCCTCTTGATTTTAATGACTTATAAACTAATGAACGCGTAGAGAAATTGCAAGAATGGTTGAATCTATGCTACCTAGTACAGGTAGACAATGGCGTGGATTATGAATAGATACACAATTCAAAGGAATCTTAATATTCTTGTTGGAAAAACTCTCAAGAAAAACTGGAAATGAATTTGGTTTATTGTCAGAAGGAGGGACAAAGCCCCTATCAAAAGAACAAATAAGAAAATTAGCTACACTTATAAAGATAATTGTGCTATCCTTTGGTTTACGGAAGCAGGTCACCAAGGAAAGTGACATGAAAATGTTGTTAGGGATGGAATTAGTGAGTTTAAAAGGATTTAATGAATTCATCATGGATTATGAAAAAATGTCTTAAACAAGTAATCATGTAGATGATAATTCCATCAAGCTAAATATCATAACAATAATTCTTTATCCAATTCTTGATAAAGTACATATATAATGCTTGTAAATAGAAATTAGATACTACTAATTTAGCCTTTGCAAATGTAGCTGAAATGATAAGAATTTTCATAGAAGATTTATGTATGGATAGAAGGTCCATAAAAAAGATGATAAAGAACAAAGTCGATTTGAAAGATTGGTAATTTTTTTCTTGAATAAATATAACAAGTGAGAAAAAAGGAAAGAAACACTTCTAAAATAAAATGAGATATTGACTTAAGAGTCTCACGATAGATAAATGAATCCATGGAAGAATTATTAGAAGAAAAGACATTTCCACAAAAAAAGGCTTGATAATAAATACCAACAACGAAATGATTGTTATCTCTATGGAGGGCCAATAAATTTTTCAAAACATTGTTCCCCCCAAAAAATCTAAACTTGAGTCCCTTTATGGCACAGTTGAAGATTTCAATGAAAATTGGGACTATATCTGATCATATGTTGAAAGATTTGCTTCTTAAGTCAAATTTACAAGTTAAACTCTTATGAAGTCAAAGCTTAGGTATTCATAGAGAAATCCAAAAGAAAGAAATAGAAAGATTTATCGAAAATAGATGAAGAAGTAAACACAAGAATAACAAACTCCAAATAGAGAAAAACACAAGATTTTTTGCAAGAAACAATCAAAACAACTAAAGTAGGAGTAGGCCAAACAATAGAAAAAGATACAAGCCTTGTACAAGACACCAATTTGGTTTGGTCTGCTAGTATTCTAGTTGTTATGTGTATATGTATGTGTGGTGTGTATACACAATCATTAACAATACTTTCATCTTGTTATCAATACTATTTCCGCCACTACATGAATTATTGGAGAGAGAGTAGACTATTTCGGCCACTACATTAATTATTACAGAGAAAGTAGACGATTGTTGCCACTACACTAATTATTACAAAGATAGTAAATTATTTCCGCCACTACACTAATTATTGCAGAGAGAGTAACCCAGTACATATGAAACCAGATATAATTTAGATGTATAATATAACATACCATCAATTATAAACTAAATTGGAATACAAAAGAGATTGATTAAAAAGACAAAATCAACCATAATAATAAAATTTAAAATAAAATAATAATACAATATATACTAATATAGATATATTCTATCGCCGGATGGGGTGTCTAGTAGCATGAAATCTCAAACACGAAGGTGTATTCCAGCCACCCACTTCTCGTCCTAGGGCTACGACTGTTGGTTCTGGAGCTGCAACTACTGGTCCTCATGGTGGTATTTCTGAAGATGGTGTTGGTCGTAGCAAGTCCTCTGCTATGGAACTTGAGGTTCCAAACAATTTCTAGAACATTTTCTTATGGTTAATTCAGTTTTTGCCTATGTTTTTATAGTTTCTAGATATGGCCATAGCCATACTAGACATTTCAATTTTATCTTTCAGTTTCTAAGCATAACCGTGACAGACATGGTTTACATGGTTTCCCGTGTCCGCTAGGTCTTTTTTCCAAACGAACTTGAAAGATCGTCATGGTATTTCAGGTCCAAGAACTTGATGATTTCTAGACTATCGAGACCGTGAATATTAATATAGTTTTTTACTTTAAAGAATAATATAGATATATTTTTATCTTAATCTTTTTAATACTTTATTTTAATCTTAATATTTTTTAATGTTGACGAATTTATTTTATGTTGATGAATTTATGAATTTCAAAGTGTATGAATTCTATGTGTATGAATGCATGTTTTTTTTTTCTAAAGTGATTATAAATACTCATGTTACACATTAACACATCTCTTATGGTGGAAAATATTTCTAAGTGCTAAATCCATGAGAAATTAATGGTTCTCATTACCTAAATTTGACAAAACGCTGAAGTCCCATCCTCATAAAGACTCTAGGAACAAATAATAACAATCACATGTAGGCTAACATAATCACAATAGAAATAAGAGAGTTGAAACCTCACCTTACTCTATCCAAAATGAAGCATGGTTCATTATAATTACAATTAGAATATGTTACAAGGGTGTTTTAATACAAAATCAACACATAAAATATGAGTGCACAATAAATACTCACATCAAATGATAATATACCTCAAATTCTCCATTAAGCTTGCCAAAATTTTCTACAATGTAGCCCACCCAAGAGGAGAGCTCCTAAATTCCCAAATTCGCCACCCCTTACAATGGAGAGAGAATTCTTTACAGAGTGACTCTCTTGTCTTATACAATAAAATATGAATATTTGATAAGTAACTCCATGACAAGTCAAATACATATTATAATAATGAATTAGTTATATCTCTCCCTGATCCATGGTTGACCATGTTACAACATGTGGACATTAGCTTTTCCGAAGAAATTTTCCCTCATCCAAAAATAGTAGTAGTATACACCGAATAATGCTCATGAAGGGTACACACCAGAAAAAATAGGCATCAAGCCAATTCAAATGCGAGGTGTCCACATGGACTGTTCCCTCCAAGAATGTGCATGTATGCAACCACTCCACATGTGTGAATTCCAAGGTAGCCAACTCCATGGATGAATGTGCAAGATGCCAAGAGGATGGGGTGTCCACAACAAAATATGTGATCAACAACTAGCCTTTCCTTTTCTTTCCTTTGCTTCTCTAGCCTTGCATTGCCTCGACTTTTATTTCCTTGCTTGCATAACCTTTCCTTGCCTTTGCCTTGTCTTGTGTTCCCTTACTTTCCCTTGCCTTGCCTTGTCTTACCTTTCCATATCATGCCATAGCACGCCTTTCCTTGAATTTCCATGCCATGCCTTTCGATGCCAAGCCATGCCATGCCATGCCTTGCCTTTCCTTCACTTNTGTCATTCCTTTCCATTCCTTGGCTTTCCATGCCATGCCTTGCCATGCATTTTCTGTCCTTTCGTTGCTATTCCATGCCTTGCCTTGCCTTGCATTTCCATGCCATGCCTTTCCTTGCATTGCCATGCCATGCCATGTCATCCCATGCCTTGACATGCCTTTCCTTGCCATGCCATGCCATGCCATACCTTGCATGGGCCTTTCCATGCCATGCCATGCCATACCTTGCATGGGCCTTGCCTTTCCATGCCATGCCATGCTATGCCATGCCTTTCCATGCATTGCCTTTCCTTGGCATGACATGTCTTGCCTTGACATACCTTGCTATGCCTTGGCTTGCCATGACATTCCTTGGTCACCTCAACCCTATAGCCATTTGGATATCACATGGATCATATCCATGCATATACATTACAAATTTCACATGACAATAATTATCTGTATTAATGTTCAATTAATAAATCCGTGTTTATTCACACAATGCCTTGCATCTATTATACATTCACAACATAATTTTGAACTAGTATCCACATACCAAAGTTCCACATTTCAATTTGCATGTTTAAATAAATCACAAAACTATCAACATCT